>JANHAO010000232.1:0-47714 GCA_026873985.1 Saraca asoca
CTCATCAATTTTTGAGATTCTATCAAGCTTTGGATCAAGATCTATTGAGTTTATCTTAGATAGTTTGAGATTTTCATCTCAAACATTGGTATTGTATTTCTTATTCCTTTCTTATTTCTGTTCTTTTTTTTTTTTAAGATTTCTAGGGATTTAAAAATCTTGTATAGGTTAGCATGAACCTGTTAATCTTGTGTTTTTGTTTAGGTTTAGAAGAGCCTATTTCAATTCTTCTAGGTTAGTAAGAGGTCTATCAAATTCTTATATATTTGTTGTAAAATTGGTATTTCAGGAGCTTGGTAAATCCTGATAGTTTTGTTTTCAATTGAAAAGGTCTTTTTGTTGAGAAAGATCAAGTGAAGTAAACTTGAATTGCGATTTCAATTCAAGTTAAATCACTTTAAAAACCTGTATTCAAATTCTTATTATTTTACTGCATTATTATTATTGAATCCAAATATAATACAAAGGCGTATATAAATTCTCCAACGAGAAAGGGGCAAGATCCAATTATTTTTCACAATTTAATTTCCTTCTAAGGGACCTAACAGTTGGTATAAGAGCTTTGGCTCTTGATACTCCTTTGTTTGATCAAAATATGGATTCAAACTCACTTATTTTCTTTGATTGCCCATTTTTGAACAATCCACCTTCTTTTAATTCTGAAAATTTTGATTTTTGGAAATTTAAAATCAAGATTTTTATTAAGGCTATAGATATTGAAATGTTAGAAATTTTAGAATCAGGTTATGAATATCTTATGATTTGTGTCAATGGAACTCCTGAACCAAAATCTAAACTTTTATGGACTGATGAATAAGAAAGGAAACACTCTCTTGCTTCTAAACTAAAATGGATTATTGTTAGTATGTTACCTACTAATGAATTTTCAAGAATTTCAAAGTATAAAACGACGAAGGATATTTTAGATACCTTGGAGACCACCTATGGTTGCAGATTTAAGGCTGATGGCAAAAAGGAAGAACACCATTGTCTTTTGGCAAAGCATGAAAAAGAAAAGGTTCAAAAGTTTCCTATTTTCTATTATAGTTATTATGTAAGTGACTTAGATGAGGCCAATAATTCTTATGATGAAACCTTTGATGATCTTAATAATTCTAATGATGAATCTCATGAAGATCCTACTGACCTTTGTGTAAAAGTACATAAGGCATTGTTGAAGACTCAAGAAGAATTAAAGAAAGTTAACAAGGAGCTAGAATAGTTGAAAATTAGGAATGAGGGTCTACTGAAAAGGGTTAAGCAAAATGAAAAAGAAAATGCTGATTTGAACATCCTAGCAGATAAATTAGTTAGTGAAAATAATGCCTGTAAGTACTGTGAATCCTACAAGTGTGAAATAGAGAGATTGAACAAGAATTTACAAGGACTTTCAGACAATAATGCAAAATTGAACAGTATGCTAGACAGGTAAAGAGAATTTCAAAGTAAAAGTGGCTTAGGATTTAAGTAATGTAAAAAGAAGAGATCAAACAGGAATCTTAGACAGATTATCTGCTATTATTGTAATCACAAGGGCCACCATATCAAATATTGTCTATATAAAAATGGAACAGATGTGTTGAAACCCAATGAAAAGCTTTTTTGGTTACCTAAGGTGCATTTTTCTGATTCAAATGGTACTGCTATAAGGTTTAACAGAAATTCTGTTGCTAATACTAATAAGTTTAGACCCAAATCCTACTAAGTACCAGCCAAGTCTACTTGATTTCAATTTTACAGGTATATGTGAGGAAAGAGGAAGCAATTTATGATATAAAATAAAAGTGTTAGATGCATTGTGATAAACTCCCCTTAATTTTCAGTAAATTTGTTTATCTCATTTGTTTGATTAGTGTTTCGCAAATACTAACTTAAGTTTCAGAGATATTGCTGAATTTGTTTTGCAAGTATACTGAAAGAACTTGAAACTTTAAGACACTTAAGATGCCCTTAGGAAAATACCTTAGAAAAATTGAAACAATCTGCACTACAATCAATTTATTAATCGATGTTGTTTATCCAGTTTTTCTTTTTACACCGATGTATCAATCGATGCACTTCTCAATTTTTAACAACAAGCATTGATGTATACTTCGATTCAGTCTAATCTTCAAACTTTTGGGAAGGCTGAAAATTTTTCAAATTTTTATAAATTACTGGATACATCAATTACAAATTTGATGCGAATAACAACATTCATACACACACCAATGTCCTAATCGATGCACATATGAATACCCAATGAACAAATTTATACCGTAATCGATGCATTAGTGATTTTTAGCACTCCACATTGATGCACACATTGATTCAACATGTCATAATATAAATACCAACATTGAAGCTGAACCCATTTCAATAGTAACCTTGAGCCCCCTGTTTGTTTTTTTCTCTCAGCACTTCTCCTCTATCATCTCAAAAATCTTCATTTCCGAATTGACTTCCACCAAATTTCTTCCACAAAAACGTCAACAATATCATTCTCCACTACTTTAACTGATTAATTTCTCCTAAAACCTCCCAAAATCAATCCAAAAACCTAGACACCAAAAAACCTCCTTTCTTATTGATAATCAAAAATGGCAAAGAGGATCAAGATTCCAAGAAAACGCAAGGACAAATCCCCAGTCAGACCTATTTAATTAGATGAAGAAGAATCATTATTCATGTCACAAAACGAGTATGCTTCTTACCTTGCCTTTGAAAATAAAAAAGTTGAACCTTTAAAGTGTTTTAGTGACCATTTGTTTAAGGCTACCTTGCTATGTGATGAAGAGACACATTGTCATTAATTTTGAAATTTTAGCAAATGAATTTGAAATGGATAACTCTATGCCTAAGCTTACTACAGGATCCTTCAATGAACATAGTAAAGAATTGTCAATTAAGATGTTGTTTCCCTACTCCACCCCAAAAGATGGCAGTGGGAGATTGCTAGTAACTGGCCTGTCTCCTAAAGATAGAATCCTATACTATGCTTTGTGCAAAGTTATTTTGTCGAGGATCACTAATTTTACTCAATTAATGGAAGATGATCTATTTTTTATGTGGATTATTAAAAATCAAATTGATTTCAATTTTCTATACTTCATTTTGAAATATATAAGTAATTGTTCTAGAAGAAATGATATTGGATATCTTTCATATGGTATGATTTTAACCCTATTTTTCACAAAAGCAAAAATAAAGATTTCAAATGAAATTTTGGCTTCACGCCCAAATGTAATGACAATGATCACTACATCACATTTTCACAAAATAGGTTTTATAGAAGATAGTGAAGGAAAATGGGTCAGTAAAACACCTTTCCCCACTCAATCTCCTGGTCAAACATCAACACAAGAAGTAGTCTCCACTAAAATTGAAGCCAGATTGACTGCATTGATTGAACACATGCACAAACATATGACAGAACAAACCAATAAAATAATTAAGAGTCAAGATGCATGGTTTAACGTAATAAAAGAAAGAATGTCACTATTAGAAGAAAAAGTTGATAAATTAGACAAAGAGCTGAACAAATGACTTAACTCACTCAATGATCAAGTTGAAGAAATCAGATTGAGATTACAATAGCAAGACGAAGAGCCTGAGATGCAGAAGTTAAATGAATTTCCTCCTGATATGTTATGTATTATGAATACTTTAATACTCTCTAAATATTTTAATACTATTATGGATAATTTTGACTGAATGTTGCATTTAATTTGTGATGATATTTCTAGATGATTTAAGTATCCTAATTACTATGATATTTTTTAGATTCTAAAGTTTATAGTGATGTATTTTATGCTTTAGATCTTATGTTAATTCTAGTTGATATATGTATTCTGGTCAATGTTTTCTAATTTTTTAATTTTTTTGGTACTTTTTTTATGTACCAAAAAGGGGAGAAATATGAGATTTTCAAAAAGTTCAAAACTTTTAAAACTTTTCAAAAAATCCCATAAATTTTAGTTAGTTATTTTCATACTAAATTTTTTTATGGAATATTATTTTTAATCAAAAAGTGGGAGAAGGAAAAAAAATTTTGAGAAAATTTTTTCTAACATGTTAGACAAAAATTGCTCTTAACTTTTTATTTTTTTTCTTTACCTTGAAACCAATCTAAAATTGTTTGTCAACATTAAAAAGGGGGAGATTGTTAACCCTATCAGGAGATTGTTAGCCTTATTAGGAGATTGTTTGTCTTATTAACCCCCATACACATTTCTTAGTCTTGATGTTGAAAAATAATTTTAATTAATTTTTATACTATTTGATATTATACTTTATTGCTCTTTTTAATTTATTTTTTAGGTTTCAAAGGTATGCGATTATAATTCAAGAAATTTGAGATTAGTTTTAGGATTTATTTTTATTTCAATAGGATCTCTTGTAAATAAATTCAATTAATTTTTTATCCAAATACTTTTTAACTAAATAATGAGGTGGAAAAACTATTTGAAGAAAACAAAAATTTACAAAACTATTTTTCACTTCATACATTGATTTACAGATCAATTTATGTTTTTGAAATCTATATACATTGATGTTCACATCGATTTGTTAAGAATAGTAGTCCAAAATTATTTCAAATCGAAAGTTGGGAAAATTTCTTACTTCGATGCAGTAATCGATGCGAAGACTGTAAATAATAGACTATACTTCGATTACCATATCGATTAATTAATTTTAACCACCTGTAATTGATGTGATAATCGATTCAACAATTAAAAGTTAGTTATTCTATTACAAACGGTCACAGTAGTTACAACAACCTAACTTCCTTCCCTATTTAAACGATCTTTCACCATTTTTCTTTACAATTTCTTCATACAATTCAGTGCGAAATCATTTGATAAAGAGATAAAATGTTTTTCTCACTACCTCATCAATTTATGAGATTCTATCAAACTTTGGATCAAGATCTATTGAGTTTTTCTTAGATAGTTTGAGATTTTCATCTCAAACTCTCACTACCTCATCAATTTCTAAGATTCTATCAAACTTTGGATCAAGATCTATTGAGTTTATCTTAGATAGTTTGAGATTTTCATCTCAAAGACTCGTATTGTATTTCTTATTCCTTTCTTATTTCTATTCCTTTATTTTTAAGATTTCTAGGGATTTAAAAATCTTATATAGGTTAGCAAGAACCTGTTAATCTTGTGTTTTTGTTTAGGTTTAGAAGAGCCTATTTCAATTCTTCTAAGTTAGCAAGAAGCCTATCAAATTCTTGTGTATTTGTTGTAAAACTGACATTTTAGGAATCTGGTAAATCCTAATAATTTTGTTTTCAATTGAAAAGATCTTTTGGTTAAGAAACATTAAGTGGAGTAAACTTGAATTGCGGTTTCAATTCAATTTGAACTACATTAAAAACCTGTGTTCAAATTTTTATTATTTTACTGCATTATTATTGAATCCAAATATAATACAAAGGCATATATATATTCTCTAATGAGAAAAGGACAAGATCCAATTATTTTCCACAATTTAATTTCTTTATAAGGGACCTGACACTTCCAAAACAATGATTCAAAAGTCAATTGTATAAAGGAGAGTCTATTTATGAATTGATTCAACTAATTCTAAATCAATGAAGAATGGGCACACGAATCGATTTGTGAATTGATTTGTACTCCTTTGAATTTTACCTAAGACAATCTCATTTTGGGCAAGTTGATTCTTGAACCAATTCAAACTTTAGAACACTGGGCATTACTTTCAACTTGAGTTAATCAACCCGTGAATAGATTTACAGTTCAAAATTTTCCTTCACAAATCTACTCGTAAATTGATTTATAGTTCAAAATTTGCCTTCACGAATCGATTTAGCTAAGGTAAATTTTGAATGAACAGCTCTATGAATCGATTTACAGTTCAAAATTTGCCTTCACGAATTGATTCAACTAAGGTAAATTTTGAATGAATGGCTCTTAATTATATCTTATGGCTCTTTCATTATAAATACCTCATCTACATATTTGCCTATTTTCTCTAAGCTTTAATTATTTACTCTATTTCATCATCTTGAGCTAGATTTGAGAAAATCCTTTTTTTTATTAAGCTTTAATTTGTTATATGAACTTTTAAGTTCTTGATTGTAATCCTTCATTTCATCTTTGTTTTCTGGGTTTTTCTAAAGCTAACAAACCCTAGGCTAACAAGAGTGAGAAATCTCTTAAGTGTTTAGCTTTAAGTGAGGAATTTAAGGGATTTTGGTTGTTAGGATTATACAACTATTGTAAAGGTTTCTTCAAGTGCCAGATTTAAACTTGGAGGGACTCGATATAGTGGAATCAAGTTTGAAGAGTGGATATATACCTTATAGAGGATCTTTGAGGGGAGCCACTATAAAAATCAATGTTTGAATCTTTGTATCCCTTTTCTTGTAATTGTTTACAATTTATTTCCTTAGCATTCATTATTGTTCAAGTTGATGTTGAGTAAGTAAAGTGTTGGATTTTAGATTGCTAGGGCTAGATTGTGAGATTGTTTATAATTTATTTCTAAGTTTGTGAAATTTTATGAAAATTGAAAAGGAGTTTTGAAAAACTGTAGAATCCTAAAACCAATTCACCCATTTTGGTGGAATTTTGGGCTACAATTGGCATCAAAGCTTGGCTTATGTGTTAAGGTGTAACCGCCTTAAAAAGATCCAATGGATTTTAATGGTTTTAGCTTTTTACCTGAGTGTCCTACCCTTGGGTTTAATGGACAACACTACACATATTAAAAACAAAAGATGAAAAATTTCATTGGAGCCACTGATATTGATATGTAGAAAATAGTTAAAAATGGATACAAATATGTACCAAAGTTGAAAATGGTGTAACCATTTTGAAACCTAGAAGCGATTAGAGTGAGGATAAGGAAAAGAAACACCTCATAGATTCTAAGGTAAAATGGATTATGTCCAATTCACTATGGCCTAATGAGTACGAAAGAGTATCCAACTGTGCTACTGCAAAAAACATGTAGATGCTATTAAGATTGCACATGTAGGAAACTTCCAAGTCAAAGCATCTAAAGTTCATACTCTTATATCCCAATATGAACTCTTCAAGATGAATGATGATGAATCTATCAAGGATATAGTGCAAGGATTTACTGCTTTTGTTAACCATTCAAGTATTCTTGATAGGAAATACGAAAATGCCAACTTGGTTGACAAAGTGCTTTGCTCATTAACTATAAAATGACAATTGAAGATTATGGCTATCAAAGAGTCCATAAAAATGGGCATGCCTACTTTACAATAACTATTTGGAAACTTGGAAGAGTGTGAGATGGAGTTTAAGAGATTTTTCAAGGTAAATGATGAGGATAGGCAAAAGAAGAATCTTACCTTCAAAGTCATCATTACTTATCATAAGGAGGATGAAGAATTGGAAAGGTTGGATGGCAGCTATGATACCTCAATAGTTTTTAAGAATGAGGAATCTTTTGAGTGTGCAACTTTAAGTGAGGAATCTTAAAGGGGTTTTGGCTATTAGGTTTATACAACCATTATAGAGGCTTCTTTAAGTGCTAGATTCAAACTTGGGGGGACTTGATATAGTGGAACTAAGCTTATCCAGGCTTAAAGAGTAGACATATACATTGGAGTATATCTTCAAGGGGGAACCACTATAAAAATTGACATTTGAATTTCTACTATTTGTTTTCTAAAGTTGATGATCAATAACTAAAGTGTTGGATTTTATATTGCTAGGGCTAGATTGTGAGATTGTTGATCATTTGTTTCTAGGTTTTTGAAATTTTATGAAAATTGAAAAGGGATTTTGAAAAATATTTTGAAAAACTATAAAAATCCTAAAACCAATTCACCCCTCTCTTGATGGAATCTTGGGCCACACTATCTGTTATAGGCGAAAATTGGTCTCACTCAAAATGGGCCAATGATACAGTGACAACCAAAATTTGCTAAGTACCCAGCAAGTGCGCAAGGTCTCAAACGGTGAGTTCAGAAGGCTGCCCAGGCTCGTGCGGAGGATCTCATTCACTCCCCAAGCTTGTCCTCACCCTCGCAGTCCTAAGGGACGTTAGCGACCCAACGAGGACCGAACACCCTCAAATGATTCCACGAAGAATCATCAAATAAACTCAAGATGAGTCAGCACTCCGTCCATTCGGCCCACACTTGAAGGGCTACCCCGTCCTCGCAAGGCAAGATGCCCCAACGAGTCCAAGCTGAGAATCTCAGCTTCGGAAGACAAACATCTCGCACACCAAGGCAAGACCAGGTCACGTGCATGTGACTCAACTTGCATCCAACAAGGAGGGCTCGCCTACAGAAGACAATTTGCAGTAGCCGAATAAGCAAGATATTGTCCAGTCTTTTTGTCTTGTACTTTAGATATTTGATGTAACATATTTGTTGCATGTAAATTTACTATTATAACCCTCCTTCTTCTATAAATAGGAATACTCTGTTAGCACAAGGGGAGGCTGAATTCTATAAGCAGAAACCCTGCTAAAGTCAATTCCCAAAGCTTAATAAAATCTCCACCATGGACGTTGGGTCTAGTATTGCCTAAATTTAGTCAAACCATGTTAAAACCTTGCCCGTCTCCCTTCTTCCTCTTAACCATTTGCATCACTGCATCTCTTCTCAACACGAAAAATAGCTTGGTAAGAGAACTGATCTCCCGTTGGTAGGAATTAGGTCCCAAACCAAATTCCATCGTCAACATTTTGGCACTAGAAGGAGGGCCACTTATTTTCTATATCTGTTTCCCATACTTATTTCTGTAGAAACAATGGCTAGAGGAAGAATCACATGGAATTCAACCACTCTAGTCATTCAACCAACAGACACCCCAGCTATGGGGGCTCATCGTCATTTTACCCCTATCCTTGGAAATGAAGAGATACAGACATCCAGCTAACCCCAATCGACGCTTGAGAACACGGTGAGAGAGTTAGCTGAAACTGTCAAAGCCTTGACACAAGCTCAAGCCCTAAGGGCTCAAAGACAAAAAGAGATCATGACCTAACTCCAGTAGCTCCATAAGGAGGCACAGAGAGAAACTCACGAGGATCATGATAATCAATGACTGGGGGGCTCTTAATGGGCAGAAAGCTCTGCCCCTCAGCCTGAAAAGTAACAACTGACCATGGAAGAACTCCTCCAAAGGTTAAAACAACTAGAAGAGCACCCACAGCCTCATAGCAACCATCCTCACCACAAGGAAAGTTCGTCATTCTCTGTGGAGATCGAAATGTAGCCTCTCACACAGAAACTCAAAGTGCCTGCGATTCCACTATATGATGGAAACAGTGACCCATGTGACCACCTGGATGTGTTCAATATCCAGATGGACTTGAAAACAAATTACCCTTTGGTCAAATGTCGAGTCTTCCTGGCTACATTAGGGGGTATACAGCGAACATGATTCAAAAACCTCTCGGCACACAGTGTTAGTAGTTAGGAAGAGTGCCAAAGAAAATTCATTGATCAATACCAAGCACTAAAGAGACAACTAGCACCCCATTGCCATCTCATGATGATCTTCCAACATAAGGGTGAATTGCTCAAAGACTACCTAGCCCGATTCAGGCACGAGGCTAATTCCATGGATAAACCCTTGGAGGAGAGTATCTTAACAGCTACCTTAGCCGGACTTTGCAAAAATGGCAAATTGTATCGAAGCCTCTACAAGTCCTTCGCTCAAGATCTCACTGAATTCTACGAGCGAGCTACCAAACAAATAAGATGGGAAGAAACCTTTGGAGCGGAGGAGCCTAGACACAAAACGGACCCCAATGGTTCTACCGTGAGTAAAAAGAGGGGGAGCGAGAGCCACGATGACCCCACTCCTTAGTCTGTGAAGAAAGTGAAGCCTTAGTGACGTGGAGGACACCTTGAAAGCTACAGCATCCTTTCCGATACACAGGATACAATTTTTACCATGGAAAAGAACAATGAAGACTTCAGAAGACCCAGACCAATGAGGGTGCCCGTCAAGTTTAGAGACCAAAGCAAATTCTACGCTTACCACAATGAGGCTGGACACACCACCTCAGAATGTTGGGTATTAAAAGATGCCATTGAAAACCTCATCAGAAGAGGCCGACTACAGGATTATGTGGTACGATCGTCAGACCGACGAGCTCAACAGGCTTAGCGAGTCATTACCCAAAAGTCAGAGCCCTCTATCAGAACCATATTCTAATCCTATAACATTTACTTGTGATAAATGACGACAAGTTGTATCAATTATTTCATGCTAAATCAATGCAAGTTACCGATTGTCCGAAAAGGCATTGTCTAGATAAAAAGTTTTCACTCCACCATTGTAAGGATTCATCCGGGGGTGAGATGGTGTGGGGCCTACCCTGTCGATACATCCAAAGTGAACCATATCCCTTACACTGGGATCAAGAGTACAAACTATTCGACCACTGAGCAATGAGCTTGATGTGGGGCTGAGCAACAAGCTTGTTGTAGGGTTGAGCAATGAGCTTGCTGTCTCACTAAGCAATGAGCTTGCTGTGAGGCTGAGCAACGAGCTTGCTGCGAGACAAAGCAATGAGCTTGCTGCCACACTATGCAACGGGCTTGCTGCCCCACCGAGCAACAGGCTTGCTATGAAACTAAGCAACAAGATTGTTGTGGTATAGATGCATGACCTTGCTTGGCGATGAGCTATCATCTCGCTACAGTGAAACTAATTCGAGGGTAAGACGGCCCCAGAGCCTACCCCAGCAATGCATTCAAATTTAATGATGGGCCATCGACCCACTACAGTACAAGGATGTTAAAACAAAATTGTTACAACTTTCATGCAACTGAGTACCCGTAGCTGGCATGTGAATAGGAAATCATAGCTCTCATGCGATCAAATTCTCATGGCTCAAACGAAATCTCTCAGGCGCTGCTTGCATGCGACTCCACTCTTACTCACAATAGATCAAGCAATCGCAAAATTAAAGCATGACTGATTGGTCAGAAAGAGATTTTATTAATCATCAGAAATTTACATACAATGATGCATGAAGCATCCGATACAACATTCAAAGAGAGAAAAGCTCATATAGCAAAAAGACCTCACTTAAAGAGGCAAAATTACATCAGTTGAAGAAGAAATGCAGAAACAAAGGCAAGAAGGTTAAAGGCCTGGCATTACCATTCCTGCAAAGAAAGCAAAAAGCTAGTTACCAATCAGTGAGCTCTCACCTGCAAGAAGGATAGCAACCTCCAACTGCTCCTGCTTATATTTATCCAGTGCATCAACTTGAGCCAGACCCAGGAAAAATCAAAAAGCCACAAGAAGTTGGCTGGCCAAGTAGCAGCTCACAAGCAATGCTAGGAAGAAATCATTCATGATCTGCACAAGACTCCCCAAGAGCTTGCCAGACAGATCCTGCAGCGAAGCGACATGCAATAGGCTATCCATGCCTCCCAACACTCTACAACAGACCATCCATGCCTCGACAAGCTTCACTGGAAGCCAAGGCACCAAAAATGTAAGGGGTTCTTCAGCATCTTCCATCAAACTCTCCAACGGCAAAAAAAGAGCAAAACCCCACAGGTATAAAAAGACTCGCTCGGCCCATCGAAGAATCTAGATGACATCTAATTGGTCTTCATCCAATGGCCCAAAATGAGCGGCAATGCCACACCAATGGCCAAAAACCATGAACAGAAGAAAGCATGGTCTGAAGCAGAATGAAAAGACTAAAAAAAAGGTCTGAAAAGACCATTCAGTCAGACAAGAAGTTTGACTGATCGAATGGGCAAAGCCTAAAAAAAATCATAACTCCTAGTTTGCAAAGCAACTGAGAGTTGAGGGGCTTATGTTATAAGAGAAAATTGGTCTCACTCAAAACGGGCCAACGACACAGCGAGAACCAAAATTTTCCAAGTACCCAGCAGGCGCGCAAGGTTTCAAACAATGAGTTTGAAAGGTTGCCCAGGCTCCTGCAGAAGATCTCACTCACTTCCCAACCTTGTCCTCGCCCTCGCAGTCCTAAGGGACGTTAGCGACCCAACGAGGACCAAACACCCTCGAATGATTCCGTGAAGAATCATCAAATAAACTCAAGACGAGTCAGCACTCTGTCCATTCGGCCCACACTTGAAGGGCTACCCCATGCTCGCAAGGCAAGACACCCCAACGAGTCCAAGCTGAGAATCTCAGCTTAGGAAGATAGGCATCTCGCACACCAAGGCGAGACTAGGTCACGCACACGTGTCTCAGCTTGCATTTGACAAGGAGGGCTCACCCGCAGAAGATAATCTGCAGCAATCGAATAAACAAGATATTGTCCAGTCTTTTTGTCTTGTACTTTAGATATTTGATGTAACATATTTACTACATGTAAATTTACTATTGTAACCCTCCTCCTTCTATAAATAGGAATACCCTATTAGCAGAGGGGGAGGCCAAATTCTGTAAGCAGAAACCTTGCTAAAGTCAATTCCCAAAGCTTAATAAAATCTCTACCGTAGACGTAGGGTCTGGTATCGCCCAGGATTTAGCTGAACCACGTTAAAACCTTGCCCGTCTCCCTTCTTCCTCTTGACCATCTGCATCACTGCATCTCTTCTTAACATAAAAAATAGCTTGGTAAAAGAACTGATCTCCCGTTGGCAGGAATTAGGTTCCAAACCAAATTCCACCGTCAATACTATCATATTTAGAATTGTCGTGTGAGTGTTATCAAATTTTTCTTTCATAATATTTTCAACAATCCATTTGAATATGCCTAAAATATTTAATTTTTTTCATTATTTTGTAGGACTAGGATTTGAATAGATTTTTAAATTGAATTGATTTAAATTCGAATTTAACAAAAAAACATCTCATTTCAAAATAAATAAACTTAAAAATAAAAAAAAATATTAGGGCCTTATGGTCAAAAGAAAAGTCATAAGAAAAAAAATTGGAAATTCAATCCATCTATCACAGGATCAGACTGGACTAGGCATACATAGGCTTGTTTAAAGCAAGCCTAAACATGCTTAGTCAATTAAGCCTACATTCGCATTGACTAATCTTGATCCAAGCTAATGTTTTACATTATACGTAATTATATGTTATAGTATCAATTGGGTAGGTTACTTTAATTTTAGTTAACTAACATTATACAATTAATGGCTCGTTTAATGCATCATATAAAGGACTGATGGTATAGGATAAACTATATAATTGAGTCTTATTATATATTTAGTGTGTAAAATATATAATATAATCTTATCCAATCTTTCTTTTATATATAAAATGTCATATAACACTATACATCCCTTAGGATGAATGATACGACATAGTAAGCAAAATTTATACAAAATTTTAAAACTAAGAAAAAACAATCTTATTTTAACAATTCCTCCAACACCACCTCCCTCACAACACTATTGTCAAATTTCAAGAATCTATGGAAGGGATTGCTTTTAGTTTGCTCAACTGATAAGATTTGTTCATTGCTAAGATATATAGAATATTTATGTATCATCAATTTTTTTTTCATAATATTTTCAACAATCCACTTAAATATGCCAAAAATATTTAACTTTTTTCATTGTTGTGTTGGACCCAGGTTTAAATAGATTTTTAAATTGAAATTGATTTGAATTGAGATTTCAAAAAAAAAATCTCATTTCAAAATAACTAAACTTAAAAATAAAAAAAATATATTAAAGCCTAATGGTTAAAAGAAAGTCATAAGAAAAGAAAAATCAGAAATCTGGTCTATCCATCCTAAGAGCAAATTGAACTAGACATGCATAGTGTTGTTTAAAGCAAGCCTAAAGAGATTTGGTCCATTAAGTTTGCCTTTATACAGACTAATCTCAATTTGATCCATCATTTTATCCTATAAGTAATTATACGTTACAATACCAACTAGGTAGGTTGCTTTAATGTTTAGTTGACAAACATTATACAAGTAATGGCATGTTTAATGCATCATAAAAGGATAATAACATATGATAAGTTATACAATCAATACTTATTATATATTTAATGTGTAAAGTATATAGCATAACCTTATCTAATCTCTCTTATATATGAAATCTTGTGTAGCACTAAAAATCCCCTAGGATGAAGGATAAAACATGACGAACAAAATTTATATAAAATTTTAAAAATAAGAAAAAATCCTTATTCTAGCAATTCATTCACAACCACCTCCCCTACAATGTATTGTTGTTGCTACCACCACCAATATAGTGGCAAGATCATTGCCATCCACCACCACTAATGTAATGGTGGTTGCATCCAACTTTTCAATTGCAATACTAGCAACCTTCCTCTTCCGCTACAATCATGTCACATCTCTAATTTTGGGAGGTGTGACTAGTATGGATTACCAAATGATAACCCATGGATCCATAAGCTTTTGATTCTTATGTAATTAAATCTTTGAATAAAACTCAATTTAGATAAATAAATGAAATTGTGCACACTTGTTTCAAAATCCAAATAAATTCAAATGCGCATATGGAAATATGAAAATTGAATTATAAACAAAGTTCTTTAAAAAAATGTAAAATTGGACTCTAACATCTCTAATTCTCTAATTCTGGGAGGTGTGACTAGTATGGATTACCAAATGATAATCCATGAATCCATAAGCTTTTGATTCTTATGTAATTGAATCTTTGAATAAAACTCAATTTAGATAAATAAATGAAATTGTGCACACTTGTTTAAAAATCCAAATAAATTCATATGCACATATGGAAATATGAAAATTGAATTATAAACAAAGTTCTTTAAAAAAATGTAAAATTGGACTCAAACATCTCTAATTCTGGGAGATGTGACTAGTATAGATTACCAAATAATAACCCATGAATCCATAAGCTTTTGATTCTTATGTAATTAAATCTTTGAATAAAACTCAATTTAGATAAATAAATGAAATTGTGCAGACTTGTTTCAAAATCCAAATAAATTTAGATGCACATATGGAAATATGAAAATTGAATTATAAACAAAATTCTTTAAAAAAATGTAAAATTGGACTCAAACATCTCTAATTCTGGGAGATGTGACTAGTATGGATTACTAAATGATAACCTATGAATCCATAAGCTTTTGATTCTTATGTAATTAAATCTTTGAATAAAACTCAATTTAGATAAATAAATGAAATTGTGTAGCCTTGTTTCAAAATCCAAATAAATTCATATGCACATATGGAAATATGAAAATTGAATTATAAACAAAGTTCTTTAAAAAAAATATAAAATTGGACTCATGACTTGACCAAGTTAGCCTTGCGATTGCTAGCTTTTTCTACCATATTCTATCCACATACTAAATTATAACTCTTATCTCTATTGTGTAGAGTAGGCCTTGGCCTTTACTATGTAAGTCCTACCTAATTAGGATCCTCTGAAAATTAGGCCTTTGAAAAATAGTAAGAAGAAAGGTGAGTACAACTTGATTACTTAATAAAGTGAGGGTTTCTACCCTCCTTTTGGTAGAAATTGTTTGGTCATAAAGATATATACATCATATACATGTAGTTATATATATATATATAAGCACATGTGTAATTCGTTTATCATTCTCACCTATTTTATTCTACATAATCATGCATACACTGGAATCTAAAGTCTTAACTAATCTCATATCATGTCTCTTTCCATTATAGAAAATATCAAGCAAGGGCATTTTGATAATTTCATGGAAGGTTATATCTGAAAGCTAGTGTGTGACCATCTGATTAATCAAGTGAGTAATGAGTTATTACCGTTCTACTATGTTAAGGCATAGAACCCTTGGATTACCCATCAAGTACATATAAGCTCACCTAAGTAAAATAACTCTTATATATTATACGAGCATGGTGGGTCAATGGAGAGAGTGATGACTAAAAGGTTGTTTGTATGCCCCCAACATACCGTGAAATATGTGCCCTCCTACACCAAACCTTAGCCAATATCCCCAATGATTTAAAAAAATAATATTCATCTCCTAATATACATAGTTCTTCTAAATCCTACTTAACAATGTGTTAGTTCACAATCACAATTATGTCTAGAATTCTTTAGCATTTTTGTCCTTATCTTACCCTTTCTTGATTTACTAGTCTCTAGTTGTACTATTTTCTTATTTTAATTATTACTAAATAATTATGAAAATGTTAAATTTTATAAAATATCTTACCAAAACTAAGTTCTAACCTTATGCTAAGCCATAAGCTAAGTGTAAGAATTTATATAAAATTAAATAATATAAATCATGAAAAATGTGTACCTCTTGATGTTATATTCTTAATCTCTAATGAGAAAAACCCATAATAGATTTTTCTTTTAGAACTATCATCTTCCAATTTTTCACTCTCTACAGTTGGCGATGCTGACAGGGATAATGGTTGTAAACTTTAAGTGTGGAAAGGGGACCCAACCTCAATTGTTTTGACCTTAATTGAGTCCACCCATCATGAGTTCAACAACAGGGCTTACGCCAATATGACTTATTAGGCACAATTACTTTCTTAACATAAAACATATATACATGAGATAAATATGACCTGTTGGATCACTTTTACAATTTTTAGGTTGCTAAAATTGAGCTACATGTTTAATATGATTTTATTAAAAATATAAAATTCAATTAATGACAACTCAAAATAACAAAATTCTTACATTCTTTCATTTGGGCAACACTAATTGAATTTTATCAATTTTTGAAAATTAGTTAAAGAAAATAACTCTCAGATCAAACAACTTAAGTGGCTACAAAAAAAAAAAATTATAACTCAATATATTTACTTCAAAACATGATTGGGTCTAATGAAACTTCCAACATAAAACTATGGACGATAATATGCTAATTTACAATATAGTACATCCATAATTACAAGAGCTAATTACCTTATTGACATAATCACAAGAAAGTGATGGGGTAGTTACACATATACTATAGCCAAGTGATCCTTCCATACTATTGTGTAAGGATTTTCATTGTGATCTTACGAAAAATCACCATAAAATAAATAAAAATCTCTCCAAAGAGATAGCTACAATTACTTTCATGAATAAGATATCAATCTTGATTTCATCTCCCCAAGGGACAATTATAGTTCATATTTATACAAAAGCAAACAATTTTTTCACAAAAAAAAAAACAATATCTCGAGATAAACTAATAAATTCATGAATTGCATAATCTTTAACAAAATAACATCAATGTTCCACAATGTGCATATAAAAAAGTAATCAAGTACATAAGTTCATTAAAATTGCAAAAGCAAAATAAATAAATAAGTTTACAATAAAACTCTCCCACTAATCAATTACATCAAAAGAACTCAAGACACATATGTTTATTACACATTGTTTGAAAACAATGGGTGAAATAGCCTTGGTTAATGGATCTATTATCATAATCTTAGAGACAATACATTCAATAGAAATGTCACCATTCTTCACCCAATATTTTAGAACAAGAAATTTAATTTCAATGTGTTTAGAACCATTGGATGTCTTGCTATTCTTTAAGAATGTTACTTCTGCGGAATTGTCATAGTAAATTCTAAAAGGCCTTGAGATGGAATCCATTAGCCTTAGCCAGATGAAATTCTTAAGCTATATTGCATGTGTACTAGCCCCTATAACAAGCAAAAAATTCTCCTTGCATGGTTGAGGATGCATTTTGTTTCACACTTTTCCAAGAGATAGGTCTGCCAGCTCAAAGAAAAACATAGCTTGATGTTGATTTCATGTCATTTATACAACCAGCATAACCTGAACCCTATACCCAATTACTTCAAGATCATTAACCTTCAAATAAACATGGATATAATCTTAGGTTCCCTGCAAATACCTCATTAACTTTTTAACAACAATCTAATTCTTATCACCTGGATTTTAGAGATATCTTCCAAGAACATTTATAACAAAAAAACACATCAGGCATAGTACAAACTTGAGCACATATCAAACTGCCCACAACACTATAATAAGGCTTATCTTTTATCAAAATTTTATAAATTTCATTCTTAAGACATTGGTCTTTACTAAATTTATCACCTTTAGCAATAGAAACACCTGATGGAAATTTAAACAACCACTAAATGATTAATGAGTGAAAAAATATTTTCACATTTATTTCCTCTCATACTTTCCTTGTAAAATGTTAATCAAGTTTAATTTAGTGAATTGGTCTTATTTTGTCATTTGGTCATGATTTGGAGCTTAATTGAATTAATTATTTAATGTTGGATTTTTTATACTATTTCAAGTTTTGAGCTATAACTTGAACTCTAGATGTCAAATCGGGTTAATCTTTATATAGTTTGAAAGCTAAGAGAAAGATCTACATCTTTCATATTGAGGCTAGAGCCTAATAGTATCATTTGGACTCTCGAAATGTGCTATGAAGTTTCCTTAGTCTTTCATCTAGATTGACCTTGTCACATTGATTAGATCATAACTAAAGCTTCAAGGGGTCAAATGAGGTCAAGTCAAAGCCCAAAGGTCCTTAAGGTCTAGCCTAATGATTTCAAGTTTTAAATTTAGTGAAACTACATAGTTTAAAGGTTAACAAAGAGGCAAAACTAAAATCAGGATTTTTACTCTATGGAGTACTAGTTTTGTGTTTGGACTTTTTGTAAAAGCTTAGGCTTTTTATTTTGGCTGACTTGTTTAATATATTTGTTGGGGTTGTTGCCTTGTTAGTTCAGCCCATTTTGGTTTAATGATAGCTATTAAGGAAGGCTTGTTTCCTTTAGAATTTAGATTACTCAATTTGTGAAATTGAAGACTGTTCATCTTCTTGAGAGCTTACTCTCTTAGGGTTCCTCATGAACTTGGAATTTATCAAAGACTTTTCCTCTTTGTGGTGTTAAATCATCACTTATTACTCTCTTTCTACTTATTCTAGAGTGTAGTGTGAATATATATTTTAGGTATTTTTGGTGTTGTACAAATGGGCTGGTAAAAGTCTAATGGACAAGTCCAGCTGATAAAGATCTGGTTCATTTAGGATCGAGGTTGCTAGAGTAAGGCACGAACTTGTCAAATGTGGACTCAAGTCACTGGTCAATAAAGGTCAGCAGCAACCTCAGATTGCTCAAGACAAGGTCTAGCTTGCAGGTCAAAGCACACTCCCTATGGTTAAACTTAAGAAGGGACCAACTTGCGGGAGTCAACTTGCAGATATCAATTTGTAGGCATTAACTTGTAGGAATTAACTTGCCAATTTTCATGGAAACTCATGAAGCATAGTTGATTTTGGATTTTTTTTTCTTTTTTGAACTACATTAAGATTGTATATCCTCACAACTAAATAGAGAGTTGAAATCATTGTACAAGTGGAGGAATAAATACTTTTAAAAATATAGAAGAAAATAAAAGAACCAACAGATACAAATATTCTGCCAAAATAAACAGAGAAAATACAACAACTGTGGATGTAGGCATTGCTCTCGGCTGAACCACATTAAAAACTTTTGATGTCTCCCTGTTCTTCCTCTCTCTCACTCACTCACTCACTCTTTCTCTCTCTCTCTTTTTACACTCTCAGTTTCCAGTTTAGGGTTCTGAACTTAGGTTGACTAAATTAACATGTCACCAATATCCATCTTTTTCCTTTCAATTTTGTTGCTAAATTTTAGAGGATCCATAGGCATCTCCATAGGAGATTACATCAGTTTCGTATCAGAGCTTTAGCTCTCCAACTTCAGGTGATGTTTTTTATGTTTCTTGCTATTTTTGCTATCCAAATTATTGAATTTCATTCTTGTTGTATTGCCCTATTTTAGTGCCATTCTTTGGTGCTTTTTTTTGTTGATTTTTTTCCTATTTGGTGTTATTTTGTTGGTTTTAATTTCTACTGGTTTTGATCAATTTTCTAGTGTAAATTCTTGGCTGCTTGAGTGTTAATTCACTACAATTTTGCAGAAATTTTTTTATGTATTGTTTTGTCCACCAAGTGTTTGATCATAAGTTTGTTTGGGTTTATTTTTTCTACTTATTTTGTGTCATTTCCTTGCTGAAATTATTGGTATTTGGGTGGAAATTCTACTAAAATTTTGTAGAATTTTTACTTCTTAATTAGTTGCACATCAAGTATTTATGAATTAGTTTAAGTTTCCTTTGCTTTGCTTTTGTGTGTCCCTTGGTTTGGTATTGAATTGAACTTCAATTTATTGCTATTTGGTGCCATTTCCATCAATGTTTTTATCAATTTTCATCATAAAATTATAGTCCCCTATTTTGGTCGAGTTGTTGTCCAATTTCCCCTATAACTAGTCAAAATTTTTGCTATAATTCCTTAAGCTTTTTATTGTTGTCTAAGCTTGTTTTGATTATGCTTTATGCAAAAAAGCAATATTCCTATTGAGTACACATAACTAGAAATTAATTTGTGTCAATTGTGATTAAATTGAGTTGATGTTAGTTGCCTTTAGTAGTGAAAACTAGCTGCTGAAATTTTTTTAGATAGGAAGTGTTGTGTGAAAAGAAATACAAAAGAAAGTGAGGAAAACATTTGTGGGAAAAAAAGAGCAAAACAAATTGTGACAAAACAAAAGTGAAAAGAAAACAAAGTGTGAAAGAGCAAAAGAAAAGAAAAGTAGAAAAAGGAAGAAAACAAGTGTTGTTTTGAATTTTGAAAAACAAAAATTCTGCAAGTTTTTGAGCTCCATTCAATCTAAAAAAAGTAGTGTCTTGTCGAGTCAATTTCCATTATATTCAATTTGAATGTGTTTGTTTGGATGCATAATCATTTGCATAGCTTAGAAAGTCCATTTTTCTTGACCATTTAAATTTTTTTCTGTAATTTTCTTCTCTTGTTGTTGTCCTAGCTGAAACTTTGTTATCTTGTGTTGTTCATTTCCTTTGTATTTCTTTGTTAATTCTTTACTCCTTGTACTTGTTGGTTTATGTCACTTTGGAATTATTGGAGTGTTATGTGAGGAAGGCTGCTACATTTATGAAAACTTAAAGATCTTATCTTTTTAGTTCTTCTAGAACCTTAAAGAGGGAAGATAAGAGTGGAAAAATGCAACAGTGTGTGAGCTTATTGGAGGGTAAAAGCCTAACTTGAGTGCAAACATGAGTAGAGTGCCTTAAACATAAGTGAGGAACGTATTTTGGTAAGGTCCCTATTTTCTAACATTTGTTTCGTAGATTTTTATTCCTTAAAAATGGCAGATGGTAGTAGCTTTCAAACCAATAAAATCATGTTCTCTTAAGAGCTATGCAACAATAATTTGATAGGGTGAATATGAAACTTAATAAAGTTGGAGAGGCTTACAAGGGTTGAAAATAGAGGAGCCCCATATGAGAGGAGGAGTTCTTCCAAGAATGGACATCAATCTAACTCTTCATGGAAGCCTAATTGGGAGAAAAGACATGAGTAAAAGGATGACAAACATCTAAGAAAGCTTATGGCTAAAACTTTTTCCAAAGCTAAAGAAAAAGACTCCATGGGCAAAGGCAAGGTTGAAGTGCCTCAAAAACAAAGAAACATCAAGTGCTTCAAGTGCCTAGGCCACGGTCACTATGCTTATTAATGCCCCAATAAAGAGTCATGTTGGTGAAAGGGAATGGGGAGATTGAGTCTACAAGTAAGTATAAAAAAGTAGAAGAAGAATCTAACTCCAATGGAGGGGAAAGTAGTGAAGAAGTAGAGCATATGATTAAAGGAGAAGTCTTAGTGGTGAGAAAAGTTTTGAATGCTCAAGCTAAAGAAGAAAACGAAAAGCAAAGAAAGAACATCTTCCACACAAGGTGTCACGTGATGGGAAAAGTTTGCAATCTTATCATAGATGGTGGAAGTTGTTCAAATGTGGCTAGCATGATTTTGTTGGAGAAATTGTGTTTGCCTACATTGAACCATCCCACACC
Source organism: Saraca asoca (assembly GCA_026873985.1). Lineage (NCBI taxonomy): Eukaryota > Viridiplantae > Streptophyta > Magnoliopsida > Fabales > Fabaceae > Saraca > Saraca asoca. The sequence goes on from JANHAO010000232.1 coordinate 21,800, forward strand.
TTACAAATTACAATAGTTAAATGATAATTGAGAGGTGGAGGTGACAAGACAAATATTAGTGGTATTCTAAATACAGAGGTATCAAGATGAGACTTTTTGTGATGCTATCCCTATGCAAACAACTCACTTATTGCTAGGAAGGCCGTGGCAATTTGATTGACAAGTGACTTATGATGGCTTCCTCAATAGCTATAGCTTTATTAAAGACAATAAACTAGTTACTCTTGTACCTTTAGCCTTAAAACAAGTTTTCAAAAAGCAATTGAAAAGGAGAGAAACAAAAAAAATGAGTGAAGAAAAAGATGATGAGAGTGAAAAGAGGGAAGAAAGAAAAGAGTTGAGAGAAAAATCAAGGCAAGGCAAAAGAAAATTAAGTATGTTTACTAAGGCTAGTGATGTGAGGCATTCTTTCCATGCTAATTAGTCTATACTTGTTCTCTTATGCAAAATATATGAATACTAGCCATGAAAATGTTATTTTGCTTAATGCCTTTGATTATGTTTTGCAGGAAGTTGAAGAAATAGGAAATAAATTTGACTTCATTCTTGGAGCTCCCAAACCCGATCGACTAGCATGTAGACAAGTGGAAGAGATTATGGCAAACCCATTTTAGAGAAAACATGAGTTTTTTAATATTAATGCTTCCTTTCATATTTCTAATCTTTCTCCTTTTGCAACAAGTCTTAAAGATTAGAGGATAAATTCTTTCGAAAAGAGGAGGAATGATGAAAATTCAAGAGACCACTCAAGGGATTGATAAGCGAAAAAATATTTTCACATTTATTTCCTCTCATACTCTCCCTTTTTGAATGTTAATCAAGTTCAATTCAGTGAATTGGCCTTGTTCTGTGATTTGGTCATGATTTGGAGCTTAAGTGAATTAATTGCTTAATGTTGGATTTTTTACACTATTTTAGGTTTTGGACTATAACTTGAGCTTTAGATATTGGATCAAGTCAATTTTTATATGGTTGGAAATCTAAGAGAGAGATCTACAACTTTCATGTTGAGATTAATGTCCTGTTTTACCATTTGGACTCTCAAAATGTGCTGTGAAGTTGCCCTAGTATTTTCCACTCAGATTGACCTTGTCACGATAATTAGATCATAACTAAAGCTTTAAGGGGTCAAATGAGGTCAAACTAAAGCCCAGAAGTCTCTAAGGTCTAGTTAATGATTTCAAGTTTTAAACTTAGTAAAACTATCTAGCTTTGAAGGTCAATAGAGAGGCTGAAGTAAACCTAGTGTTTTTACTCTACAAAGGACTAGTTTTATGTTTGGACTTTTTGTAATAGTTTAAACTTTTTATTTTGGCTAATTTGTTTACTATTTTTGTTGGGCTTGTTGCCTTCTTGTTTAACCCATTGTGGTTTAGTGATAGCTATTAAGGAAGATTTATTTTCCTTAGAATTTAAATTACTTAATTTGTGAAATTGAAGAGTATTCATCTTCATGAGAACTCTCTCTCTTAGGATTTTTCATGAACTTAAGACTTTTCATAGAGTTTTCCTCTTTGTGATATCGAATCCATTACTTATCACTCTCTTTCTACTTATTCCAAAGTGTGGCATAAATATCTTTCTTTTTCCTTTTAATCTTGTTGCTAAATTTTGGAGGATCCATGTGCATCTTTATGGGAGATCACGTCAACATCTCTAGGTTTGTATTTATCCATATTAAACCTTTTAGGAGGATAAATGACCCAAAAAAATTAACTTCATGTCATTAGCGCATAACAGTTAATTAAAACTGCCTCTAAATAGCCGCTCAAAGTGTCCCTATTTTAAGTAGTGTCACCGCTCATCCTTTGCTACTTTCTTGCTCACAACGACTTCCTCTCTATCACCACCACTATCCATTGTCATTATCCATCATTGATACTTTTTCTTTTGTCACCATTACTATCATATAAAGATGACTCTGTTTAAAACAATATTTAAATATTATATATTTTATATTATATTATGCAATAAGAAGTATGTCATATTATACAATGATGTAATATTATTCAATGATGCATCAAATATTGTATAGTATAAATGCTTATATTATACTTATACTATTGACACTTATCATATGTGGTATAGCAACGAGGCCCAAGAATTTTCGGGACATTTGATTTGATGAATAATGCACTTTTAGAAATCTTAACATTATCAAAAGTATGAATGGCATGAATGCCACTGTATTTCGTTTGGTTCAATTAAAAAGACTTTTAAAAATATTAATTTATTGTGTTTTAATTAATTTATATATTTTTTAAAATTTTTTAAATTTACAAAAATTTCCTTATTGAAAAATTGGTCTAAAACTTTTCAATGACACAAGAATGTTAACTTGCCTAAAAATATTTATGGGGATATTTCACTAAAAGTATTCTTATTCAGGATGAATTTTTTTTAGGGAAAGATTTCGACATCATAATTGGCTTTCTTCGCATACAAACTTTAGTTAAGTTTTACATATGATTTTGACATGTGATTTCAATTATTAGAATCATGGCCATTAATTCTTCGTAACTAGTTAAATCTTTAATTCAATTTTTTTTAAAAAAAATCATTAATTAATCGTGATAACCATTCAACCATTTTAAATTAACATTGATTATCCAAAATTATTGTAGTTTAACATTGATTATCCAATAATAATTGTAATATTATTTAAATATTTATTCTTCAATAGTACTTAAAATATTTATTTTTTATGGAATTCTATGGTACTGGAGGCTAAATTTAAAGCATAGGATGTTATGAGTAACATAGCAAAATCCTATTCGATATTAGAATAAAAATATAAACTAAACTAATTGTGTATTTTTCTCTCTATCTTTATAAAAATTTTCTTTCACTTGTAAATCAAATTTTAACCTAATTTTGTGCAAACCCACCTAGTGGTGATAAGTTTGATTAAATATATTTAATTTTTTTTGAAGAAAAGGAAAAAAATTGTAATAGAATAGAAAGCATTATGCCTTTACTAATTCAATTATCTAGGATGTTAAAAAGCTTTAGCTTTATCTTATGAATTAATGTAAGCAATAACATTTCATTTGCAAAAAGTTAATATGGTTTTAGGAAACTTTTAAGATGTTAACCTTTCCTATAAGAATTATTATATCTCATGGTTGAATCTCAAAAAATTTAAGTATACACACGATTGTATTTTGAGCGAGAGAAACTAAAAGTGGAGATAAAAATTCTCACGACAAAAATGTTTTTAAATTCTAATTTAACATTTGTTTTCAAAACATAAAACTAAAGTGGAGATGATAACCTTCATGGATGGTACATGAATAGTATCTTTCAAACATAAAACAAATCCTACATCATTTCAGCTCAATTATGACTATGTGTTCCACTTTTACTTGTTCTCCATTTCTTATGCATAGCTTGACTTTATCCCTACTTGCTTTCACTTGCTCTTGAACCCCTACAAGGTATTAACAATATAGATAGATGCCCTAGAGTCAATTCACCAAGAATTAGTAAGAACATCTATCAAACTAGATTCAAAGCAAATGAGTGTAAAAGAGTTATCTTGTTTGTTTTTATATTTCTTCTTATTCTTATTTTCCTAATACTTTTTATAGGCAAAGTAATCTTTTCACATATGATCTGTTTTCTTATAAAACCAACACTCATCTTTAGTTATCATAAGTTTTGGACCATAGTAATTATAATCGGGATTTCTTTTAGGACAACATTTACCCTGAGGCTTAAAATTCATTTTGTGAAAAGGCTTATTGGGATGTGGCTAATTAACTAAGTTCACACTCTCTAAAACCTCATGTTTCATCCTATCCTCTTCTTGAGCACAAGTGGATATCAAAGTGTTGACATTCAAATTTTCTTTTTGAGTATTGTAGGAGGTTTTCAATGCATCAAATTAGGAAAGCAAAGAATTTAGGACATAGTTAACAAGAAAAGTGTCAACTACAAGGATTTGAAGCTCACTAAATCTAGAAGCAATAGTAACCATTTTCAGAATATACTCCCTAATACCACCAATACCATCATATCTCTTGTTGACAAATTTCTCCATCAATTGACTAGCTTTGGCCTTGCCAAAAACTACATACTTTTGCTTGATGGAAGTAAAGAAAGCTTTAGCCTTGTCAGTAGTTGGAATAGCATCACCAGACCCTCAAAAATAGATTTCTTCATCACCATCTGAGTCAAGCAATTGGCTCTATTCCATTTCTCATAATAAGTTTTATCCTTAGCAGTGCTTTCGGTAGTTAAATTAGAAAGCTTCTCAACTCTTATAGCCATGTCCACATCCATCATGGTCAAAGCTAATTCTAGATCCTTTTTCCATCTCTTATAATTACCACTAGTCAGAGTCTCAATTGGAAAAGATTGATTGTTTAAGGAAAAACACATAGAGCAGAAATTTAGAAAACATTATAACCAATAAGTAATAGTTCATATTTCTAGCATTAGGCATCCAAAAGTATAATTACAAACTCACCTATAGATGAAGAAAATAATAAACTTTAAGGTATCCTCGCTAATGTAATAATAAAAAAATTGAATAATCTATCATCTGTGGGTTGAAGGATCCTTAATGTACCTATTATTATAAAATCTCCAAATTATCCAAATTAACTCACATAAATTTTTCCAGTAGAATTTTAAATAAAGATCACTCAACAAAATTGCTCATAATCAATTTCAACTCCAAATAAATTTTCCTAAGATATGTTTGATTAGAAACACATGAAAATAATTATAAGGTTTTGCATTAACATTAATTGAATTTTTTTTTTTTATGTTTATGTGTTTTCCTTTTGCTTTAGTTTGGCAAATTAAATCATGAAAAAAGATATTTATATATATATGGATAACCTTTAGGGGAAGAACAAATGCATGCCCTCACCCATAAATCCAATCCAACTTGTCTATCTTTATTATGAGTGCTTAACCATGAGTGATGGATTACAAGATTTTAAACAATCCAAGCCTATAATTGTTAAAGGTGTGCCTATGCTTAGGGCTGCACACAAAATGGTCTTAAAACTCTATAGTGAGAAAAATTATAAGGTAATACATAAATAATAGCTAGAAATAAAATGTTATCACACATATAAGAGAGAGTTTTCATCACACTCTAAGGATTATGATGAATTTTGGTTAAACTTTATAAAGTGATTGCATATGTAAGGGTTTTTCAATCGGTTCTTATTTATATATCTCTAAAATAACAACAATTGTTTGAAATGTGAATCGAGGTTAAATTTTATAAAATTAAAATATTTCAAATTAAAATAGGGTTCTAGATTGATATGACTCGCACTCTGATACCTTATACAAGAATTTATATAAAATTACAAATCGTATATCAAACCAAAACCACTACAATAAAATAAAATAAATCATGAAAAATGCATACCTCTTAATGCCATATTCTTGATTTCCAATGAGAAAAACATGCAATAGAGCACTTAATTAATCATTTTAAGTTTCCATTAGAATTATTAATTCATTGATTAATTAACATTTCTAATTACATTAGAGCACTTGATTAATCATTTCAAGTTTCCAAAATATTCACCTAATTCAACTCTTAAATTCACAACATTTTGCATTCTAACTTTTCCTTTGACTCAAGATCAAAGAGATTCTATTATATATATTTAAATGTTGTAAAACATTTATATTAACTCTGGAGGAGATCATAAGTGAAGGAATCATTCCTTTCTTAAGAACTAGTGTCTTCCTCTTTTTCACTCTCTGCAGTTGGTGACATTTTGATGGGGAGAGTAATTGTAAACTTCAATTGTATAGAGGGGAACCAACCTCAATAGTTTTAACTTTAGTTGAGTCCACCCATCATGGGCTCAAGAACAGGCCCTACATCAATATGGTTTATTAAACCTATTCACTTTTTTAACATAAAACATATATACATGAGGTAAATATGACTTATTGGATCACTTTTACAGTTTCCAAGTTACTAAAATTAAGCTATATCTTTAATCCCATTTTATTAAAAACATGAAATTTAATTAATGGTAGCCCAAAACAAGAAAATTCTTATGTTAAGCCTACCTTTGCATACAAACATATAATCATATTTAAGCAAAACATCCCCAATAATTCTATTTTAATTATTAGGCTTAATGCATTTATTTAATTCTTCTTCTGATTTTCTTAGCAAGTAGAAAATATTTTTAGACTAATTTTAAAAAAATATTTTTTACCTTGGTGAGAGAGAATTCTCCTAAACCTATATTTGGAGCCTATCCCTAGTTTTGACTTTGACCTTTTACTATTGGAAAAATTGCAACAATAAAAAAAATCAAACGCTAAGGAAAAATAAGAACTTAAGGAAATAATTTGATCTTTTTAGACTAAGAGTCTTACCTTAAGTTCACATCCTTAAAGAGCATAAACAAGAACCTTTATTGGTTAAGCAACATTTTTTTGGGAGCTATTCAATTGCAAATGACGTTATGGAAAATGTCATAAGGGTTGTTTCTTATATAAACTTGCTGAAGCAATTGATCAACCTACACGTGCATGGTCAATTAACCTTGTGAGGCCATACCAACCAATCAACCAACTCTTTAGACTAGTCAACCAATTGGCTCAGTTCCTAAAGCCCTTATGGGCCTAGAACCTTCATCTAACTCATTAGATGAAGTCAATCTAATCCAAGTTTTGAATTTTGACTTATATTTGACCTTAGTTTTTAACTGATCTAGCTCGTTCTAATTCTACCTAGTCTTAGGGGATGTTAAAAATCATTCATTATTGCTACCACTATTGACACTACTATCCCTGCCATCATTGTTTACCATACTACTTATTGCCAGCACTATCCTATCACCATCCACTATCATATATCATCACATACTACCACCATATCTCTCCACCATCAGGCACCATCTTATATAGCCTCAACTCATCTCCTTTACTACTATCATCAACCACTACCACCATCCCCCACCTACCTCTCTCGTCACAACCATTACTTTTCTCACCCTATCATTATCACTCACTATTACCAACCGTTGCCACCTTTCATCCCTACCATTCTTGATCTCACCACTATTGCCACATCCATCAATACCACCATCCATCTTTTCTATCTCTTCCATCACCTCTCATCCTCTGCTAACTTCTTTCTCATGACAACTCTCTCTCCATCATTATCACCACCCATTGTCATTATCCATTGTCGATACTTTTTCTTTTATCACCATCACAATCATATAAAGATTATTGTGTTTAAAATAATATTTAAATATTATGTATTTTGTATTATATTATGTAGTAAGAAATATATCACATTATACAATTATGTAATATTATTCGGTGACATATCAAATATTGTATAGTATAAAAGCTTATATTATATTTATACCATTGACACTTATTATACATGGTATAACAATGAGGCCCAAGAATTTTAGGGACATTTGATTTGATGAATCATACATTTTTAGAAATTTCAACATTTTTAAAAATGTGAATCACATGAATACCACATTGTCTCGTTTGGTTCAATTAAATTTTTTTTTAGAAATATTACTATATTGTGTTTTAATGAATTTATATATATATTTTTAAAAATTATTAAATTTACAAAAATATCCCTATTGAAAAATTGGTATAAAAAATTTCAATGTCACAAAAACATTATCTTGCATGAAAATATTTATGGGAAATATTTCATTAAAAGTATTCTTATTTGGATGAATTTTTCTTTAGGGTAAGGCTTCCACACCCAGTTGGCTTTTTTGGGCATACACACCCTTATTAAGTTTTACACAAGATTTTGATATATGGCTTCAATTATTGGAATCATAGTCATTAATTCTTTGTAACCAATTAATGCTTCAATTTAGCTTTTTTTAAAAAAAAAATAAAACTAGTAATTAATTGTCATAATTATTCAACCATTTTAGATTAACATTGATAATTCAAAATCATTGCAGATTAACATTGATTAAGTTTTACACACTTTGATTAAGTTTTACACAAAATTCTGATATGTGGCTTCAATTATTGGAATCATAGTCATTGATTCTTTGTAACCAGTTAAAGCTTTTAATTGTCATAACTATTCAACCATTTTAGATTAACATTGATTCTTTAAAATCATTGCAAATTAACATTGATTATCCAATATTAACTATATATTATTTAAATATTTATTCTTCAATAATATTAAAAATATTTATTTTTTTGTGGAATTCTATGGTGTGAGAAGCTAAATTTAAAGCATAGGATGCTTTTTGTATTATAGCAAAATCTTATTAAATATTAAGATAAAATAAAAACTAAACTAATTGTGTATCAATTGTGATTTTTCTTTCTTTCTTTCATCTCTTAAATTTGGAGATTTAACATATCTTTTTAAAACTTTTCTTTCACATAAAAATCAAATTTTAACTTAATTTTGTCCAAACCCACTGAATAAATATATTTAATTTTTTTAAGAAGAGGAAAAATTGTAATAGAATGGAGTGCATTACATTTTTATTGATTCAATTACACAAGATATTAAAAAAAACTTTAGCTTTATTTTATAAATTAATGTAAGCAATAACATTTCATTTGCTAAAAGTTAATATGATTATAGGGAAACTTCAAGAAGTTAACCTTTTCTACAAGAATTATTGTATCTTATGGTTAGATCTCAAAAAAATTTAGTATAAACAGTTAGATTTTGAGTGAGAGAAATTAAAAGTAGAGATAAAAATACCCACAACAAAAGCATTTTTGAAATTCTAATTTAACATTAATTTTTTAGTTAATTATTTGTAGAAATTAACTAATCCAGGTATCTTTTCCTATTGGTTAATCACCATGAGCATACTATGCTTTTAAGGTTACTCACGGTACTATAAAGATCTCTTTATTTTTTACTTATATTTATTTTAAGATATTTTTTAATTCCAAATTTTAAAACTAAAGTCTTTTTTCATTCATTAGACAGCTTTTTCAAAATTAATATGTTTGTTCTTAAGTTATATAAATGTTGAAGGTTTAAAATTTATTTAAATCAATTTCTTTTACTTTTTGTAGGGTCGGAAGAAAATTCGGAAGAAAGAAATTTTCTGAAGAAAAAAAGAGTGAAATTTGTTGTTTATTGGTGCTTGGTAGAGGAAAGAAAAAAGGAAGAAAAGAAAAGAAGCAAAAAACAAGTAGTGGGACCCATAGGGTGTATTTTCTACCCATAGGTGTGCAGAAAATGGGTAGAAAACTTGTAGCCGACCACTACAAAGCAGTTCTTCAAGCTAGAGCAAAACTTCAACATGCCAATCGAATCTACAATAGTAACCACTGAATCTATTCTTATATCTCATTTCACCAGCAAATTCACCTCCACGTAGCTCAGCTTCGAAGCCACGCGGATCTCCCTCAACAAGTAAAGGTAAGACAATGTAGATCTAATGTAATGTAGCTCATTTCATTATTTGGTTTCCTTTGAAATGTCTATTTCTACTTCTTTTGATTGTTTTATTCAACATCTTGCCCTTCTTTGCCTATTTCACTAACTCTATTTTTGGCCTTGTTCAATAGCTCTGCTCATAATTGAATCGATTCAGTATGGAATAAATCGATTTGGTGATGAGTCTATATTGCCTGATTGAACTTTTTTCACTGGTTCAGTTGCTTCGTTGGATCTGTTGGACTTCCTGTTGTTCTATGTAATTTGATGTATTTGTGTTCAATTTTCTTTTTAACTATATATATTCTCTGAGGAGCAAGTGTATGTTTTCAAATCTCTTGCAAAAGTTTACTGGCTGATCCATCAAGTTTGGCAAATATGAACATGCCAGTTGAATCGTGTTATGGGTGAAATTTGGATCATTTTTGACGGACCGACGAGCGGCCTGAACACGATGAAGATTCAACTCGAGAAGCACTTAGGTCGCTATGCCTTCAGTTTACATTGCAAAGCGACCTCCTCAGCTCGAGCTCATTCTTGATGGAACCAGCTCGATCTCACCATCTTTAAGATAGGCACTTCTCTAAACTGAAGGAACTGGCTAACGAGGTGCGACTAGCAACCCCGGAGCTCGCTAGACAGAAGATCAATTCTTGATTCTACTCAGCAGACACATGGGGCCCACTTGTAGGAGGCAATTTGCAGTAGTCGAATTTCAAGATTTAGTCTGTATGTTCGAGTCTTGTTCATTAAATACTGATATAATAGATTTACTGCATGTATAATTACAATTGTAACCTCATCTCCTCTATAAATATGGGAAGGAGATGAACATTAGAGAGGGGGAGAAATGCTTGTATACTAAAATGTTGTAAAAATATTCTTAGATCAATACACTACCGTGGACATAGGGTCCGGTATCGCCCGAATTTGACCGAACCACGTTAAAAATAGCCTTGTGTTTCCCTACTGCTCTTCTCTCCTTTCTTGCTTATTCTGCTGATTTTCTGTTTATGAACCAGTTAGTAATTTGAAATCCCAAAAGAATCCTCCGTTGGCCAGAGTTTGGATCAGAACCAAAATCTGACATCAACAAATCGATTCACAGATTGACTGTAAGTTTATGAATCGATTTAAGTATGTAAGATAATAGGCTGTTCTTCTACAACTGAACTGATTCACAGTTTGGTTTTAAGTCTATGAATTGATTCAAGACTATAAGATGGCAGGTGTTCTTCTACATCTGAATCAATTCATAGTTTGGCTATAAGTCTACAAATTGATTCGAGATTATAAGATGGCAGGGTGTTCTTCTACATCTGAATCAATTCACAGATTAGCTATAAGTCTATGAATCGATTCAAGACTATAAGACAACAGGATGTTTTTCTACAATTAAATTGATTCTCAGATTGTTTTTTTTTTTGTCTTTTAATCATATGCATTATTATTCGCACTTCTTCAGTTTTAACTGACTTGAAAGCTTTCAGCTAGGTGTTGTAGGCTGAATATGTGATTGGATTGAGTGATTACTTTCATGATGTTTTGTGGATGTTAAATTATACATTGTAAGCCTTTAGCTTATTGCTTGATTTCATAGTACATAAATTTTATGCTTTTATTGCATGGCACGTGTTTATTAGATGGACAACCTAGGTAACAATGAATTCTCTATGGACAAATAGACAATATATACAATAATGAATATCATGTAAAATAAATAACTAATTTTGGAGTGACAACTGAAGATAATTTTTTTACTCAAATGAGGTTGGATTGGGAAAGGTGTCGGTCATTTTATGTGTTACAAGTTATCTATTACTTTGTGTATGCATCACATTTAATATAATTGCTTTTACAAAATATCCATAAACCCATTGGTGATGGGAGGGTAGGAGAAGCTCAAATGCAGCAAGAATTGATGTAGCAACTACTATATTTAGAGAATAGTTGCATTATCATATGTATAGGCCCTTGTGCATTTCTTTACTTGTGTGAGAAATTATGAGGCACTGGTAAAGTAAAGGATTCTGTTAAGGCCACAGCAGAGAAGCAAGTAAGGAGATTTCTTCATATCTTAGCACACAATGTCAAATAGTGAACGGTGTTTTTTTTCTTCCATTGTTCTAGAGAGATAATCAACCGACATTTTTATAGCATCTTGCAAGTTGTTATTTCACTTTAAAAGGAATTTCTATTACAACCTTCTAGATCCCACATCCCACCACAAATACTTAACAGTAGTAGATACTATCCTTACTTTTTGGTGAGCTCCTTATTCGATTATATTTGGAAGCTAATGTTATGTACATATTGACATCTAAGTTTTTTGGCCTAAGATTGCATTGGAGTTGTAGATAGAACACATATTTATGTGTAAGTGCCGAGAGAATCTGTCGCTCGATTTAGTGAAAGAAAATAATGGCCCACTTAAAATGTCTTAGCAACTTGTGACTTTGGTATGAATTTCACATATGTTCTTGCTAGTTGGGAAGGAACTGCACCCGATTCAAAGGTGCTAAAGAATGCGTTGAATAGGGAAGATAAGTTAAAACTTATCGAAGGCAAATTTTGAAACTTGAGTGCATTTTTCTTTGTTTGTTCCACATGTTCACATGAAAATTTCATGCATACATGCAGGAAATTTTTATCTTGGGGATGTTAGATTTCAATTGAAGCCTGGTTTACTCACACTATACAGAGGTGTCCGCTATCATTTAAAGGAGTATTCCCATCGTGCACCATAAAATACAAGAGAATTATTCAACCTTCGCCATGCTTCATTGCGTAATGTTATTGAAAGGACATTTGGGGAGTATTGAAGAAGAAATTTCCAATAATATCCGATGGAACCAAACCACATTATTCCTTCCAAACTATGATCAAGATTGTCATAGCCTATTATATACTCTATAATTTTTTAATGAGAAAGGATCTTGATGAGAGATTAATTAATGAAATTAATAAAGAATTGCTGCAATCTTTAACACCTACTGTGGATGACCATGTCATATAAAATCAAGATGAGGACTATAGGGCAGGTGTATTATTGAGAGATAACATAGTAGCCCATATGTGGGCTAATTATGAACAAAACTCATGAGCACAAATATTGTATTAGTTGTAATCTTATGCATTGTGTGACTTTATATGACTTTTATGATATAACACATATGTTCGTAATTGAATGTTTGTTTAATGTGTTCTTCTTAAAAAATTGTTGATGTCACAATTTATGTTTGATCTTGTTACTTTAAAGAATTAACCTTTGTTGCTGTATAGAATACAAGATGCCGAAAACAAAGAGAGCAACATCTGAAGTTGGAACATCAACAAAGGAATCTTTAAGATGGAACGAAGAAATGGACACTTAGTTGATTCCATGCTGGAGCAACGTCTAAGGGGAAATTTCATTGACGAGTAACTATCCACAACAGGGCATAGCGAGAGAGTGACCACTCTACGAACTGCATTTCTGCCCAAGTATTAGAAAAGAGTACATCAAGAATCAGTTAAAGACATTGAAAGATCACTTTAGGAAGTGTTATGATCTTTTCAATGCTTGTAGTGGAATTGCTTAAAATTCGGTCATCTAACTATTTGATATAAAGCCACATGTTTGGAAGGAGATATGTGTGGTAATTTGTGCTTATGTACATAGCATATAGTACCGTTTTTAAGATAATCTGAATTGTGTATAGTGCAAATAGTAATGATTTTAAGCAACTTATCACAATCTAACTTACTATGTAGGCCAAGCCTAAGGCAACGAAGTGGATGCAAACAAAAGTCCAGCACTATGACAAGCTTTATGATCTATATGCTGCAGATAGAGTAATTGGTAGACATGCTCAAAGTGCTTCTAACATGATTAATCAATGGGAGAGGGAAGGAATCAACCTTAATGACTCTGTTGAAGGCATTGACTTGTATGAAACTAATTTAAACATAAGCAATGATACCACTTCAGCTAAAAACATGGATGCTTTTAGTCCATTTAGCGGTAACTCCAATTACAGTCATGGAACTTCTTCCTCCAAAGGTTCCAAGCACAAAGTGCCTATTATAGCTAACATGCTTCAAACTCACATTGAGAAAGTGATTGTGGGAATCAAGGATTTAACTCAAAGAGGCAAATTATTCTTATGATAGAACCATTGTAGTGCTTGAAAGATAAGTAATAGTTGTTGAAAGATAGGCTGAAATTGCATAGAGGGGCCTCACCATTTTTGAGTGAAGTAAACCTCGTTTTTATAGTGAGGAAGATATGTGGGCTGAACTGAATGCATTGAATATAATGTTGGAAATTTGGATGAAGTGTTATGGATTTTTATGTTGAGATGAGCGGGCAAAACATGAGTTCTTTAGAGTTTCACACTCGATAAAGGTTGAGACATTATATCAATTAATATCAGAAGTTGGTTGTCTTTGAAAATACTTCAAGCCCGATGGTAGTCTTCTCTAACCCTCTGTGCATGGGCAAGGTTATTGGCTAAACAGGGTCATTAGTTACTTTGTTTCAGTAGCTCTAATTTTCTTTTTTATTTTTTTTTAGTTCTTCGACTAAAATGTAGATGTAATTGTGGATTTTTTTGTACTTTCTACACATGTGGACTTTTGATATATAAGATGGCTACTTGTTTTAAGATTCATGTCCATTATTGGCTTTTATTTCTCCCAACCATGTACTGTAATTTGAATTATACGTTTTTTGTAAGATTATTCTGTACATTAACTTCTTTGGATTTACATATACTTTTGTTACATCCACTTTTGAACCATATGTGATGTAATTTTTCAAAACAGGCCTGTAGGAATCGATTTGCAAATTGATTCATGAACAGTTAATAACTTATGAATCAATTTAGGAATCGATTCAAAGTTAGTATCATAAACAACTACATGAGAGAATCGATGCGTGAATCGATTAAGACTATCTATAAAGAGGTCATGAATTGATTACCTAATTGATTTACAAAAAATTGCTGACCTTTGATGAAATAATTTTTTAGGATAGGCTTTTAGGAATCGATTCATAAACAATTAACAACTTATGAATCGATTCAACAATCGATTTACAGGTAGTATTATGTCATGAATCGATTACTTAATCGATTCACAAAGATTGATGACTTTCAGCGAAAATCATTTTCTAAAATAGGCCTACATGAATGGATTCACGAATCGATTCATATATGAATTGATGCATGAATTGATTGGTAATAAATATTTTCTTTTTCTTTTTTTTCTTCTTATTTTCTATCCAACCAATTAATAAAATTCTATTTTCTTTCTTCCCATATTTTTTTCCTCAATTTTTTTCTTCTCTAACAAGCATGGGGCTGATAAATCTCTCACTATTTTCAAATCTGATCCTAAAAAAATTATCCATATGTTCAGCGGGTGTCCCAAATATTTACATCCTATTGTATTCCAAGGTTTTTTTTTTTTTCTCAAATTGCCAACACAACATCGAAATATCGTAACCCTTGAATCGTTCCTGAGAATGCTAAAAGCTGCGCCAACCAAGAGCACATCGTTGGTTAACACGCTGCACGGGTCATAGACCAGTACTTACAAAACGACGAGCAAATCTTCAACCGAGCCACCAGCTACCCTCACTTCCGTCTCAGATAATACTTGAACTGCTAGGACACATAGAAAACGATGTGATGGTTTGTGCATTGCTCTATTGCAATCTAGTAAAGGTCAACCCTCATATTCGTCCAATATCGTTTGTTCATCAGCGAAAACAGGCTGCGCTTGCCATCGCCGGCGACTCAATTATGACCACTAACTCAGTCCGAGTTGCTGCTGCTCAGATGACTTCTATCAACGACCTCGCCGCTAATTTCGCCACCTGCTCTCGCCTCGTCAAAGTAACACCTTTTCTTTTTCTTCTTCTCCGTTATTCAACCTTATTCTCTCAGAAACCGTAAATTCTTTTTCACGAGTTTTTGATAATGGGTTGGGCTATGTGTTATATTGATCAATGAGGAATTCCTTTATTTTGTCCTTTTTTTTCATACGTGGAAAGGAAGCAGCATCAGCTGGAGCGAAATTACTTTGTCTTCCTGAAGCGTTCTCTTTTGTGGGTGCTAGAGATGGGGACAGTGTTAAGATTGCTGAACCATTGGATGGACCAATTATGCAACAATACTGCTCTTTGGCCAGGTGCTAACAGACCAGCGTGTTCCTTTTGCAATTTAATGTTGTTGCCTGAATTGCTAGTTGTGTAAGTTCATTTATTTAAAATCATACAAATGACTTCCACTTTCAGAAGGATTGCCCCCACAATATTTCCCCTTTTTTTAATGAATCAGAATTTTCTCTTCAGTTTATCTTTTAGCAATTGGGACTGTTTGTGGTAAGGAATGGTCTTCAGAAAAATGCTTTTAGTTAACGCAAAATGATCCATCAGTTTTAATTGTTATAACAGCAGATTGTTTATGCACATTTTATCTGTTTTGTTGAGATGACATAACTACTTGCAACCTGATGCACATAGAGCTAATAACATGTCTTCAGTGATTAACTAAATTATGTCTCTTGATGCACCGCAGAGAGTCCAGCATTTGGTTGTCACTTGGAGGATTCCAAGAAAAAGGGTCTGATGATGATCACTTGCGTAATACTCATGTTGTAGTAGATGACACTGGGAAAATTAGAAGTACCTATCGAAAGATACACTTGTAAGATGATTAACTTATGTTCATTGTATATTTATTTCTTGTATCAATTATTTTTGTTGGGCTTTTGTTACCCTACTAGTGTTTCAAGGATTATACTTTACTGTATTGAAATTAGCATGTTTGTATGGTTCCATTTCACACCCACACAAATACAAAGTGAGTGAGAGAGAGGTGGTTTGGAGAAGGGAGATTGAGAAATGAGGAGATGGAGAGAGAGCTCAAAATTTTGCCTGAAAATAGATGAGAGAAGAAGAGGAATAAAAAAGGGACAATCATCATTAACTATATAAGTTCACAAAAGCTCTGAACTAAAGTACAAAATAAGCCTTGAAGAAGGCATATTTAACTAGTCTTATAGCCAGAAGTTAGAAAGGTCCAAAATGAAAGCAGAATAATCCTATCTTGAGTAGAAAATACTGAAAGGAAACCAGAATAGTCCTATTTGAAGTAGAAAATTGTATCATGTTTTATTATGGTTGTATTGACGTATGGTATTTAATTTCATTTTATTTTAAGGTTTGACGTGGATGTTCCTGGTGGAAGGGTTTATAAAGAAAGTAAATTCACTGAAGCAGGTAGACTATTGCCTCTTTACATCATAGAAAGATTGGATGAGTCATTGCCTTGGCCTATCCCTCTTTGTAATTTTCAATTTCATAGTGGATTTTGTACTTTAATGTTCTTCCTCTTTCATTACATTTTACTGAAAAAGCACAGCTGATTTCTTTCAAGCCTTTCTTATATCATCTTATTCATGTAATGTGAATAAAGCATTCTGGTAAGGGGATGCTTGTTCATATAGTGTTTAATATCGTGTGTCCATTGTCTGTCGGAATCTTTATTGAATTTTGTTTGGGGAAGGGCTGAAGGGGGTTGGCCTGAAAGAGATAATAAACATTTCAATATAATACCTGATGTGTTTCCTTCTGAGAGTCATCTATTTTGGTGATGTTTCAGGAAAGGATATTGTTGCATTAGACAGTCCAATTGGGCGTTTGGGTCTTACTGTTTGCTATGATTTGAGATTCCCTGAGCTTTATCAGCTGTTACGTTTCCAATATGGAGCACAGGTATTAGTGAATTCTTTCTTGTTCTCAAAGTGGGTTGTTTAGCATTTAAAATTTGCTTGAGTTTACAAAATACAGGTACTCTTGGTGCCGTCAGCATTCACTAAAGTGACTGGTGAAGCACATTGGGAGATTCTTCTTCGTTCTCGTGCAATTGAGACTCAATGCTATGTAAGAATCCATTTTTAAATCTGATGACATTGGCTTTTCTTTACCCTTATCACCTTTCTAGTGCCAATGTAGGCATGCTTGAATGTGTGAAGCTCTTACAGAAGCCCATATCCTTGTGTATTTCTGACAGTTTGTGTTATACTAGAATTATATTAATTAGAGACATATATTGAACATCTAAAATATGGTAATGTTACTGGTCACGTACCTCTTAATTTGAATCATAATTAATGCCATAACAGTTGCTGAAAGAAAATTATGCTTAACTAATGAATAGATATGATAAATGATAGGACATAGGTTTGAACGGGATTTATGTATGGCTGGAGTTTTTCTTGGAAAAATATGGAAATTAGAATCTCATATTTGAGGAAGTTTTCTGAAAACTATGCAGAAACCTTCTGTAGATTTTTCCCAGTTCTAGGATTGGTTGGCTTCTTGTTTCAAATTTTCACTGACTTAGGATTTTTAATACATACAATCTGGAGAACTAAACTCGCCAACTAATTCTGGAGCTGACTGGATGTTAGATTGTAGAATGCTTCGTCATTAACATAAAAGATATAGTAAAAAGTATTGATATACCAGCAAGATGGCACATGTTCTAGTGGCACTGAATCCATCAATTATTAGAGAGTAAAATACTCTGACCTACCTTCAGTTTAAGCAAAATTATGCAGAGTGTCTGACCTCCCCTTTATTTTCAAAATCTACATTGACCTCTCTTGGAAGATGAAAACATGCTACACACGACTCTGAAATGGAATTGTTAAAATAGCCATTTATGCACATTCAATTCTGCATTTTGACCCTCAAATGTCTATATACACCTTTATTTCTTCTTTTTATTCTTTATTATTTCTAATCCCCACTGGCTATTCCCTGTGTCTGCAAACCTGTTAGAGCTTTGCACCCAAGCTGAAGTGAAACAATGGAGCAAATACTAAAATTGTGAACCAATTTTTGATTTGGATAAGGAGGCATATCTCTTTTTGTGATGCATCAATCACAAACCAGATATGTAATTCCTGCTAATATGTAACTGCAAGCATCAATTTACTGATGCACATTTATACAAGGGAAAGAAGAAACACATTTTTGAAATGAAATTCTGCAAATGCTTTTGCACCAAAAGCACCATAAAAGGGAAGCTTCTCTTTTTCAGGCATTCTGAAATAAGGGTAGGAAACAGACCTGGATCCTATAGAATGAGGCCATCTTGAACATATTCATCAATAGCACCAAGATGGACTTCATGTTTAGTGTGTTCTTGATCTTGTTGACCACAGTCATTCCAATCATGATTCTTGATTGCGCTGCTTTGTTGTGGAGGTCAAGAGATGAGGTCATTTCATTCCAAGATCAGCA
This sequence comes from Saraca asoca, assembly GCA_026873985.1. NCBI lineage: Eukaryota > Viridiplantae > Streptophyta > Magnoliopsida > Fabales > Fabaceae > Saraca > Saraca asoca. The sequence goes on from JANHAO010000232.1 coordinate 40,501, forward strand.
TTGTCCATCAAAAGCAATCAAGAGCCATGTTCTTTTTGATGAAATTTCCATGTACAAACTTGGAGCCGTGGATTGCCTTAGCTGCTGATGCCATTTGCTGTGGTGAAGTCACCACTTGGCATATGAAGTTGGGGATAGGAGTCCTTATGTAGAGGACTTCTGACTTTTAATGGGCAAAAAATCAAAATAGTAATTTATTTATTAAATTTTGAAATTATTAAATTTGGGAATATGAAAGAATCTAAAAGAGAACATTTTTAACTGTCTCTGTTGGATGGGGTAATTTGTAGGTTTTGAACACAGAGGTTAGGTTTGCATCAATTAGCTTAAACTGAATGGAGGTTGGAGTATTTTACTCTCGTACAAAAGCTTCTTTGAATTGTTGGTCAGTTACTTCCATCTTCAACTCTTATTTAGAAGTCTTGCATGTTATCACTTTGTTGACTTCTTTCCACTTATGAGTAACAAGTTGAAATTGAAATAAACAGCTGAAATTTTCTAGAAACTTTTGAAATAACATTCATATGTAGGTAGGCTTGCTTGTTCAACATCATAGTTTTTATTTGGTCAATTGGTGCTAGATGTATTGTTGGATTAGCATTTGAACTTTAGTTTTAGGGAACTAAATTGAATGTCTTTAATTTTTTTAACCAACTTTGTCACAAATTGCAATTTTGTGCACTAGAGACGAGGCTATGCATCCCTCTCCCAAACCTGTTGCCTATTCCTCAAGCATAAACTATTAAAAATCTTCAAAGTCATTATTCTGAATTGATGCATATACAATGGAAATCAATAGATAAAGCTAGTAAATAAGCTCCATGAGGAAAATATATTTCAACTAGTTTCTATTTTACCACTTAATTTTTTGAATGGGTTGATTCCTTATTATTATTATTATTATTATTCAATAGAAGGTTTGATTCCTTAATTATCAGGTGATAGCTGCTGCACAAACTGGCAAGCACAATGATAAGAGAGAAAGCTACGGTGACTCATTAATTATTGATCCATGGGGAACTATTATTGGTCGATTACCAGGTTTGAAATCTTATGTATTATACTATTTGAACATGGTTTGCTGGAAGAAGTTATATATGACCACTGGGTTTTCACAAAGATAACTGTTATGCCCCTCTCTCTCTAACTCCATTTTTACAACAATCATGACTCTAGATGTTTTCTTTTTTCCTTTTGTGATCAAATAGTTGAAAATGTCTCATTCTGTGATATTGAGAGTTATAATTCCATCAGATTTAGTTGCCAAGACGGATAAAATTTTATGAGGATGAATTCCAGAATCATCTATAACATGTTTTTTGAATTTTTGTTCTTTTCAATGCGAACAAATGAACTATGTACTTCTAGGAGATGCAAGCATATGATTCTGTTTATCAATAAATTTAGATATAACCCACTTATGCTCTTCCCTCTTTGATACAAGCAACATTGTTAAAGCCCCCTCTTGTTTGATCTGTGTCTCCATAAGAACTATATTCCTTCCTCAAATGCCTTTTTTTTGCATGTAAACCATTTTGTTTAACATACAATTCGTAAATCATATTGATTTGTTGTCTTAAAATATAAAGTTCTGATCTAATTCATGAGCTCAGTCATCACATCCTCAAAAAAATGTATTCTTCACTAAATTTTAAAACAATATTGGTAAAGTAGTTTCATATGAGGCAGTGTGTAAGAGATATTAATAAAATCATTCATTAGCCTTGCTTAAGCTTTTGGGATGAATTGGCACTTGGCAGCCCCATTATTCATCTAAGGGAGTGATGAAGTGAGAGCATGTTATAGTTTACATGATATTGAATCTAGGTTGAGGCTTCTTTGTTCTTAGAATGTTGAATGGTGAAAGTTTCATTGCTCATTTTGATAATAGCAAGTGCATTGTGTTTATACATAAAATTCTACTTCATGTATACATCATCTCTTATTCAACTATTGCTTTCATTCCCAGGCGTTCTTATTGGATAGATCTACCGGCATAATCTTTGTTTCTATGGTTGGTTCTTATTTTTGTGTTTCAGATCGATTGTCCACAGGGATTGCCATAGCTGACATTGATTTATCATTTATTAATTCAGTGAGGGAGAAGATGCCAATTGCTAAGGTAATTTCTTTAATTTCTAAGGTGACTTCTGAAAAATTGAAATAATTAGTACTGCAGCCCAGTTATCCATTCATGGTCTGGATCACAGTCAAATCTGTTTTGTAATTTGCTCAATCATGACCATGGACCTGTAATAGAAGTCATTCAGTCATAGTTAAAATGGTTAACCTAAAATCTTTGAGGTGTCTCCATGTGCTTTTTGCAAATCAAAGATCGGCATAAAAAATGTCAGCATTAGCCTTCTAAAGATTACAACCTTTAGTAGAAAATGTTAATATATCTTGTGAGAAACAGTGGCTTTACTTAGGCTGTACACAGATCTGATTTTATTATACTTATCAATATATATTCACATACCCATATATTTACAGTATTTCTAAGGCCATAAAATATTACTGCTGATCATGAGCATTTGAACTATATGGGCCATCAGCGCTTGATCAAGATTTGTTTTCACAAATAATTAATGTAATCAGGTTTTATATACATGGGTGTTTGTATTTTGTAGTGCTAGTAGTAGTAATGGACATTTCTTTTCAAGCCGGTCGAGCAGAGTGATGTCTCAAGTGTTCTAATATTTATTTATCAATGATTTCCCAATTCTATCATAACAGGCTCCATGTGTCAAGTGCTCTTGTTATATTTTCTTGTGTTATTGGGAGATGTACATTCCATTCAATTCCTAAAACATTAGTATATATTCTTTGGATTTCAGCAAAGGAAGCCAATTGACTTCTTGAAAGCTGCATCTCCATAGTTCTTGGCGATGTCTTCTCTTGCCTTTATCATTGGAGAGTCTGGATTTGTGTTAGAATGTACATTTTCTTATTTTTCCCAATCAGAATTGGAATAGACAACAAATGACCCTTTGGTTTGCTACTGGCTGTCGTCCCAGTGGGATTGACCCGATTAGATTACCCAGAGGATGGTGTAAAAAAAATATAATCAGTGTTCATTGTAAGACAATCTAAAATGATCCCATATATAAGAATGTTTCAAATCCAACTGGAGGTTCATGTTTACTGTCAATTAAGACAGGTTAAACTTACTGCATCTGTATTTATATGAAAAATATACTACTGGTGATTGTCTATCGGCGGACTTCCAAGAAGTATTCAGCGGTTTATGCTTAACCACTGAGGTGTCCCTTGGAGACACCAGTTATTTTTCCACTTTCTTTTGGTGCCTTTGGCTCTTGTTTTCCAATAATTTGTCGCTGTTGCCCCGATGGACTTGTTTTATTTTTTCTTTATTGCAGTTTTTTTTTTTTTCACAACAGCATAACCATTATACTAATGGAGACTTGTTATTCCAATCAACAAAGTGTATTTGAAGAAAATCCTTGAAAATTTCCGAAGAAGGGAGTCTTAGGTTTTCGGAATCTTATTGTGCAAGAAATATGAAATGGAGCTCTCCCAACTCTTCATCCAATATTGCCTCTGGAACATTGGACTGTTTAAATGATAAAGATTATCTCCATGATATATTACTGTTTCAAGTCAAATTTCGCAATTTGAAAAATTTTGACTTCAAGATGAATTTTTCACAGCAAATAGATAAGATTTGGACCTTCTGGATCTCCAGAAGAAATAAGATAGTTAAAAAAAGAAAAAAAATATATAAAGATTTCATTTTTTATTGTTGTAAATTATATTAAAAGATGCAATAATGATGTTGAAGTTAATTCATTTAATACATATATATTTTTGTTTAGCCAATATTAAATGTGTATTAAATATTAAAATAAATTTTCTCAAATTTGATGGTTAAAAAATTATTGATGTATTCAGAGAGTGAGTAGCTTGGTGGTCCTAGCTAGTAGGATCTCAACCAACTCCCAGTTTATTAGACCTGGCTGCTATAATGATGCGGTAAGGTTCTAGAGCTTTTTGAACCTCCGATCCAAGAATGTCATTTCCCTTCACTGCTTTAGCAGGGTCCGCTTGTTTCCCAACATTCTGCTTTGAGCTCAGTTCTTATAATATCCTTTACAATTAAAAAACATGAACTATATATACGTTAATCTTGGTTTTCATATGCATGTGCTTTCACAGGGCTGTAACATTTTAATAAATTTGATTTAATATTAATATTCCAGTACATTTTCTAATCATAGTTTTATGTCATATTTAGTCCTTAGGTAATTTTTCTCACAAGCAATGTGCAATCATTTTCAAGTATGTTAGAAGGGATTGGATTGTTTAAGTTTTTTGACTTAGGCATGATCAAGAATCATGTTACAATCTATTTATTTAATGTTATTAAGAATTCTACGGATGGATCCCTCCAAGTGATAATTCACTGCAGTTCAACCAAAAAAAAAAAAAAGAACAAGCCTACCAAAAAAATATTATTAGATTGATAAAAAGTTATGTGAGAAGTATAATTTCTTGAAAAGTAATAGAAATGTATATATTATTTTATTGATTATTAATTGATAAAATGAAAAAAGTATAATTTTTGAAAGTTTTACATTTTATCAAATAGGAGAAGTTGCTTATCTACCTCCAAGAATTTCATATGGAAACTTTTATTTTTCATGATCAACCAAATAACTTTAAACAATTTCTAAGAAATTGATAAAGAAAATTATTTCTTTTAAAAATTTAATTTTTTGAAACTTATTTCCTGTGTTAATTAAAAGAACTTTATATGTTACTGGCCCTTATTATTTTTGGAGAATGTCAAATTTCAAGCAAGGCTATGAGTAATGTCATTGACTTGAACTATCAAATTTCAAGCAATGTTGTAACTGTTAGTCTGGATAGGTATCTTAGGCCAATTTGATTGGATCTTATCGCATCTATGATTATACATTCTGTGGATTTGGATATAAAGGTTGTATATTCATCTTATGTTGCATTCATTGTGCATTGCATACTTAAGATGAAGTTGATGGTGAGAAGTTAATTCATTCAATCAACCCTATAAGGGGTTATGGGATTGTGAAAGTGATTGTTAATGATATAAACTTCTGCACCAAAATGACATTAGTCAAGATCTGATAATTGGGCATTATTAGATCTGTTGAGACTAAACACTGAGGTGTTTCTTATGTGATGAGTAGCTAACCTCACAAGCTGAAATGTAAATGAGTTACATCTGAATACACATGTGGACACGACCCAATTAGTTTGAAGAAACATAACTGGTAATCATGATCTTGTCTGATCCGCTTGGAGATACTGTATGGAGCTATGTCAACAGTTAATTTCCAGTGGTGATCGCATGACTGATCCTTTGACTTAAGATTATGAGATATTTTTTACATGGAAGGTTATGCTTTGAGCAAGTCAAACGTGACTCTAGCCACGAGAAACTATAAAGACTTGTGTTGGGTGTTTCTAGAAATGTAGTTAGGCATTGCCTAATCAAGATAGGATTCATTACCATTCATTGGAGTGAAATTTATTACCACGAGAAATTTATTCTTGGAAAGAAAAAGAAAAGAATTTTTTTAAGAAAAAAAATTAGATTCAACTAAGAATGATATTGTTAAAGTACCAAGTAAAGCCACTTTCTACTTGTTGGAAATAGGTCAAAAATTAAGGCTTTAATTAATGTTCAAGTCACAAACAATATTGCACTACTCAAGCTTTTTAATTAGGTAGGTGATACAGGTTGAAAAATGATTCATGTACTGGTAATAACAGCTATAAAAGGCTGTCATACACTATGAAGGAAAATATGGTAATGAACAAGTCTATAAATGTGTAATTTCATATATCTTTTTAGTATCCAATTTTATGAGTAAAACTAGAGAGAAAAAGAGTGAGTTTTAGAGAAATATAACAAAAGGGTTTCTCCTAAATATTTATAGTTTTTTTGAGTGTTTCTTTTATTATAAGAGAGAAATTGTAATTTCTTTTGCTATATTAAAATCCTTCTACAGTTTGCCAGTGGTTTCTACTTCAATTACAGTCTATACTTCGTATCACTGCTTCCTAATAGTGGTATCAGAGTGTGATAACACAATATTTGATGCATTTATTTATCCTCATGCTTAGCATTTTAAGAGCCAAAATGATTTAATTTCAGCTGTATTAAGATGTATTTGTGACTTTGGGTCAATTGGGAACATTATGAAAATTTCTGCATTTTTGGCCATTTTGGAGCAATTTCTGTATTTCTGGAATAACTTGAGTTACACTTGTCTAATTGATGTGATTCTTATCTTGCAGAAAATCTAAGAGATAGACTATAACTTTCATGAAGGCCTCCAAGGCTGAATCACTCATTTAGTTACCTGAATTTGGAGATGAAGTTACTGCCAGAATACTGTCTCTCGAGTAGCCTGACCTTCATGCATTCAATAGCCCATATCCTGAGCTATAGAGATCCAAATGAGCTAAAACTTAGCCCAAATGGAAGCCAACACATAAATCCACATTTCATATGAAGACTTCCTGAGCTAGAAACCTCATTTTGGGCGTCAAATATTGGCTACAATTTATGGGTAGAATTGCTACAGAAATGAGCTGATGCAGAACTGAGATTTTAGGGCCCCAATTGGCATGATTTTTAAGCCCAGTGCAACATCCTTTGATCCAACAAAAACACCAACCAGTTGAAGACATCAAAAGAAGAAGAAAAGATGGGAATGCAACCTGCAAAATGGAGCAGCACACAATAGGATAGACAGGCTGCAAAGTGGCAGAAAGTAACCTGCAAAACTAGCTTTTCTGCCTCCTTCCTTTTTACCTGGGCAGAACCATTTTTGTGGGAGCCTTTTGTTGTGTTTTTCATTCAATTTTTCTCTTGTTTTTAGGTTAGTTTATGGGGGCAGAGAGTAAGCTTTTGCTCTCCCCTTTTTCTATAATTTTTCCTTTCATTTTCAGCCTCTATGGAAGGCTAGTTTCTGTAACCAGTCCAAGGGGTTGAAAACTTGTAAGATTAATGCTGAGATTTTGGTATATTTTTCTCCATTCATTTGTCAGCCCTTTCTCTTCCTTTCCTCTTGGTTTTTACTACAATATCTAACTTAAGTGGATTCATTTGATTTAGATGTCGAAATGGTTATTGAGATCTTGATAATCACCTTAGAAGAGGATAGGAAAACTAAGTAATACATTGAGATCTTGATGCATTGCTT
>JANHAO010000233.1:0-46628 GCA_026873985.1 Saraca asoca
CCCCAAGGGGAAAAGGGCAAGATCAAACTTTGTTTCCGCTATATAAATTGTTTACCACGTTTTTATTACCTGTTTGGGACCTATAAAAGTAAAATCTAGTCCCACCTCTATAAGAAATGCAAATCACAAAATATTTTTCAAGGAAAAAGCTAAAAGCACAATGAAAGAATAAACTAAATGCATAGTAAAGGAATAAAAATACAAGGGAGAATCACTTACAACAATGTGACCCGCCACTTCAGACAATAAGCCTTCTTCAGTTGCACCTCCCTTGGTTGTCCTGCTTTTTCTCTCAATTCCAGACAATACATTTAGCAATTGGAGCCCTAACTTAAGAGTTAATCTGGCATCCAATTTTTACTCCATACTCCATCGTTTCATGAGAAAATTTTACATTGCAACAGTCGTTGTCCATGTAGAAATTTACTGGTGCCACGTAAGACTCTTTGTTATTGTGGTCAATAAAGACTGATGACAGGATATGACATGCGTTAGAGACATTTAGGACTAAATTGATACTTCAAATTTTTGACATATTTAATTGACATGTCACAAAACTCTTAGGGACTAAATTGGTAATTCGGTGCAAGACAAATTAGTTTCCATCTTCTCATTAGCTTCGGTCGTAGTTTTTGGGCCAATTATATGAGGGAGAAATTGAAGCTCACACTTCAGTTAACGGCCCAAACTCCAAAGTGAGAAATAAAGAAGTCCATCAGTGTACTATAACACACATGAATAATTTTGGGTTTCCTTCAAGACTTTTGGATACATGAGGCCCAAAGTTCAGGAGAGCCGCGGATCTTGAAACTTGAAATCTTAGAGAATTAATTAAATTGATTCAAACACTTCAGAGAAAATCTGAAAATACTCATTATTATTATCAAAGTATATAAAATACAGACAAAGACAATAGCTTTATGTCCCTGTTTTTGTGGGGGATGAACAGAACTGTACTATATGTGGAGAGAACCAAATAGGACAAGACAAAGGGGCGGTACAACGATTACGTGGTTACCCTAGGAATTGACAACGCGAAGAACACATTTGGTGGATAGAGATGGGAATACCTCCAGATTGTGATGATTTGCGGTGTAATGTTCCTGTTAGCGAATGCTTCCTTGCCACAGTCCCAACGCGTGAACCCCACTTAACAAACTCATTAAAACAAAATAGTTCTGTAATTGAATTATGGTAAATAGATAACTGCTTAGAGTATCGACAATTTTGCATTGTCTTCCTCGAATCTGAGAGTTTCATGCAATGATAGAAGGGGAGACAAAAAGGAGAAAGCAAGTCTCAAGATTGAATCAGTTTAAGAAGAAAACTACTTGCAAATTTAAGAAATTTTATATGTTTGAATATAAATGGATGTATTCATCAAAAGAATAAAATTTGGAAACCAAAGCATATTACATGTAGTAGTGAGAGGCCAACTCAAAAGCCAGTGGACAAGTTAAAATGGTCATTTTTCTCCAACATACTCCGCGTGTCAAGACTTTTAATTGGCAGTCTTTAGTGGGCTTATTTTGTTTCGTCCAGTGTAAACTTTAGGAGAGGGAGGTAGGTATTGTGCGGAACAAGGTCATAGGCACAATGATCTCATCTTCTCTTTTTGCCCAAGAGGGATTAAAAAGTTCACACTCTAATGGTGAACGTGTAAATCAAAGAGTTGAAAGAAATACACCATAATTATAACAAACTAATTAGAGTTTTCATATCCGTAGGCATTATATGTGCTAATGAGACCTTTTATATGCCAATTATACGTACCATAATTAAGTCATGCTTTAGTGCGCAACAACCATGTTATGCACAAGAAATATCATAATATCTGTCCATATTTTCATCAATAAAAAAATTTAATTATAAATTCTAATATTTTAAAAATTATAAAATATAATTTCTGGTGTATTTGGATTTCATAAAATTAATATATGAACAAAAAAAATTAATAACTATTTTTTTCTATTTCTATTGAGTGAGTATAAAGATATGTATTATAATAAAAGTATATAAGTATTTTTCTATTATGTACTTTTTCTAAGAAAAAACGTAATAAGTGAAAGAAAGACCCTACTAAACAATATCAAAGAATTTCATGACAAAATATTAATTCAAATTACTTTCATTAGCCAGTTTGAGATGAATATTTGATTATTTTGATGGGAAAAAAAAGGTTTAGCAAACAAATAGATTGCTTCGCTGTTAAGATAATTAAAATGCATCACATACTTAGATGTTAGTAAAAAATCATCAATAAAACTCAAACTCAATCTTTTTGCTAATACATTTTGATCCTAATACCAATGGAACTAATTGCATAAACATATTAGTTGATAATATGTAACTACATATATGGGATTATCTCCCATCGCTGTAATGGCAGTCAATTTTCATTAGACAATCATTTGTTTTACCAGCAACTCTTGTCTCTTTTGTTATTGTTACTATAATGTTTTCAGCTGCAATGGATAGTTTCTAGTTGGCTCATGGCCTACCATTCATCCGTAGAATATATGCATTTCTTGTTGTTTATGTCTATATAACTGATCAAGGTATCCTCTGGTTGAGTCTTAACTACAAAACCGACAATATTGATGTTTACACAAGGGTCACTTTCATGGAAAGAGATATAACGAGCAAAGCGACATTATGATTTCTTCAGCCCACTGCTTCCTCGTCAACATTGGAAGCCCTTCCGTAGGCACTCACAAAAGACAGACAAAAGTTTCTCCATCCAAAAAAAAAAAAGGGCCTGGTGGTATTATTTATGCAATAAAATTGATAATTCTCCGGTAAATATTCAAATTTTTATAAAAGTTTAATATAAATTTATAATTTTTCATATATAAAAGTTGTAATTTTATATGAATTTTACATGTAATAACGTAAAAAATTATAATATTATTAACTAAAGTTGCATTATTTTCTTTTAAATTATCTATTTTTATATAAAAGTTACGTCTTAATCTATTGTATAATTATATGTAGTATTCATTTTTTCTCACAAAAGGAGAGCATTGTAAGTCAGTTTTTTCCCCTTTTTCTGTGAAGATAATAAGGCATGACAATCCCGATCCCAACCCCGTAGTTTCATCGAATGGCTTGTATGCGTTATCTTATCTTATCATTCAAGAAAGATTTCATCGAAAAGTTGATATATTTGCATGTGCATTTAAAGAGGGTTTGTGTTTTATGGATCGAGTCTAGACCCCAATTCCTCCTTCTTACATCTTCCCTTCTGTTCAGCAATTTTTAGTCTCTTGTTTTAGAATTTGTTTGTTTCATCTTTTATGTATTTTTTCTTGCTTTGACGTTGTTTTTTGTTTGTGCTTTCCCTCTGTTCTGGTTGCTGTTTATCCTTTCTTCTGTCAATGGAATCTTTTCTTGAAACAAAAAAGCTACTGTCATAGTTTAATGTAGTGCCACTGAACTAGTCAAAATTAAAGTCCTATATATATATAAGGGTAGAGATCAAAGCGTGAAATTTGGCTGCAAGGCTGCAGTGATATTGTTGGAATATCCTAAGCTTGTCTTGTAAGTTTAGTGTTGTGGGGCTTCATTTTCTTTTGTCATCTTTGCTGCTCCTTTTTCTCTCCGTATTGTCTCCTTCTCTACTGTTGAAATCTAACTACACCTATCTATACGTTCCTCTTTGTCTTTGTTCTCTTGCTTTTTCTTTATTTGCCCTTTAAAGCAGATCATTGTAAAACTATACAAAGTGAAAATGAATACATAATATTCCATTGCCATGATTTTGCACGCACTGTCCTTTACTTTTACTTTTTCATTGCTGCTAGAGTAGATCTTCTGAGTTTAAATTAATTAAATCATATCAAATTAAATTCATTACAAACAAACTGAGAAATAGTTGGTATTTCTATTTCCTTTTCTTGTTTTTCCTTAATATATTGATAGCACCTGAAATCTATACCTTACTCACTCCAACTGCCCCAGCTAAACTCAACTGCCTAATTTTTCATTCAATTTCGATAATTAGACTAATGATGCAATAGGATTATGAATGATATGGTCAATTTGTTTGATGATTTTAAGTTGGAGTTTTTCATTTTATTTATTTTTTTATAATAACAGTAAAAAGGAGAGGTTTCTCAATCTTGTGAGATAAAATATCAACGACATATTAAAATTAACAACAAAAATTCATCTAGAAGTTAAAAATTATTGTCAAACTCAATTAAATGTAAGAGCCAAGGACTTAATTAATCTTTAAATATCTGAAATTTTTTTGAAAAAGAATTATTTACTAAATAATTCGATTGATATTGAAAATGATTCAAATCCATGACACAAATAGAAAAAGGGCAATGGTATCAAAGCTAATGATGTCTTGAAGGACCACGAGAGTCATAGTCATTTGTGGAATGCAGCTTTATTCCAACCAACCTTTGTCTAGCAATCTCCATCGGGCCTCCCCAAACTCAAACCACAAGTAAATCAAATGCATTTTTCCTTCTTTCTCTTTAAAACTAATAATAATTAAATTTAAATTGTGAATACAGTTTTACTTCGTCCCTGAAGCTAGCTACCATTCATTTATTAGGAAAGTTGGTAGTAGGTAGACTCATCTAGAATCATATGGCATATATAAAGACAAAGGGAAATTATCAATCGGAACCCAACTATACGATTTGAATGATGAGGTCTTGTCTGAACTGATTAAAATTATTTAATGCGTTAAATCCAAATTAAACCTATTATTTAATAATTTCGATTTAAATTTAACTATTAAATATTTAATGGACTTGGGTTTCTTTTGGGTATTGAAACTCTTTGTTCGAGATGATAGATTGATAGCATCATAAGTTGTTGCTATAGGTGATTTGCACATATAGTAAAGTCAGTCACACACGACAAAAGTAGTTCGCTAAGCAAACTCCGACGGTCAAGTTAATAACTTAGTAAAGTTTTAGTGATTTTAGTGAAGATAATCTAAAAAGGGGATATTTATCGATATATATAGGTGCCAACCGTACTAAATATCGCGTTCTTAGATGAATAATATGTGATCAAGTATCTTCAATGCATTGATAGTGTGATACCTTAAAAAATAAAATAATAAAAATAAATAGAAAATATATTATTGAGGGACCGAAGTGGAAGTTTTAAAATTTTCGTTAGGGCCGAGTGGTAATTTTCCTTTTCTTAGGAGGACTTTATTAAAGTCGGTGACAAGTCAATGGGATCAAACCGTAATTTGTCCAATTTTCTTTTATGTATAAAATTTTTTCACCAGTTTCTTTTCCCTGTGTGCGTTGCATGTTATCCCGAAGCTTCCTTTTCCCTTGTGTTGTTATGTTTGCTCCGATGATTTCTCATTTCTCCTTCATTTCATTGTTGCTTGATGAAGCTCAGGTCACCGGCCACAATCCTTTCAGCTCTCTGGCGCTTCCTTCTTCTGCAGCCAGCTCACAGCAACTTCATCCTTCCATCTTCGGCTGGTTCGGCCAGCAATCCTCTTTAGCTCATCGGCGACATCTTAGCTCCGAACGAACTACTCACCTACTTTGGAAGTTGGTGAGTATTCCTAAATTATTAGATTTATTTTATAGTAATCTTACATTAAGTTTTTTCAAGATAGTTTACCTGAAACCTTCACTCTTTAAGCTGAAGCAAGGTAAAATTTTCCTTGTTGTTTTGCATTGTTTTGCTTCAGTGAAGTTCCTATTGAAGGATTAAGCACATCGACGTTTAATTTTTGGAGCTCCAGCTAATTTTCCAAGTAGGCAACTTTATGATTAATTTGAGAATTTTTGCTTTAGATATTGAAGTTTAATATTTAGCTTGGATAGTGTGCTTAGCTAGAAAATCTTTAATCTAAGTTTAAATGCTAATTTTAATATTAGTTATATCCAACTAGGTTGAATAACTTGATTTCTCCAAGTGGGCTGATTTAGCACCTAGAGGGACAATTAGATCATTCTAGGAGTGTTTAAGGTGAGTGGACAATCCTCTTCTTGTAAAATCTTACTTGTAGTATGACATAATTTTATTATATGAAATATTATGATTCCGTTTGAAAAATGAGATTTTCTTATATATTAACGTGGTTTCGAAAGTTTGTTTGTAAGTTGTATGTGTATATGAAAGTGATTGGCCATGATAAAGTTATGTATTTTATCTTGATTTGCATTGTTAGAATTGATGATTTCCATTTTACGATATGATGATTTATTAATGAGGTCCTGGATCTATTGAAAATTCATTGGTAACTTCAAGTGCACTTATGAATAGAATAATTTATAGGCATATTGGATGGATTATGATGATGTTTACAGGCGTGTTGGATGGATTAGAGTGATGTTATGATGTCATGTTTCTGATGTATGGTTATCTCTGGGAATTTTCCTTTGGGATTCCAATTGAGTGTTTTAATTATTTGAGTATTGATATATATTTTAGAAAGTTTATTGACTTTCTGTTATATTTACACCACGACGAGTTTCATAATAGCATATTTTAATGCTTATTTTCATGATATTGAATATTATATTTTCAATTACTTACTTTCTTGATTATTGAAGCTCCTAAACTTATTGTGAGATTTTGATGTTTAAGCAGGTAAGCTTATTTTCATGGCTATATACTTTCGAATATGATTTATAAATAAGGTTCTGATTTTTATCCACTCACCGAGTTTCTATGAAATTCACTCATCTCTTTCAATGTTCTTTAAAGTCCTAGGATACATCTATCGTTCTCCTACCCCACACTGATACTAGATCTGCTCCTTGATCTAATGGATTACTTCTGTGGAGTGTAAAAGTCTATGCATGGTGAAAAATCATGGCGGTTGATAGAATTGTATTTGCATGTGTTTGGTTGTTAGATACTCAGTAGGATATAGATTGTGTAATTTGGGCCACTGCATTTTGTTGCATTATTGTACGGTTGTAATGGACATGTAACCCTTTTTATTTGTATAGGCTTTGTGGGGAAGTCTAGAAAATAGAGGAAACTCTGTCAGATTTTTGGTAATATTGTCATGTAAATGTTTGGATATGCATATATGAAATTATGAGTTTTCAGTATAATTTGCATTGTTAAGCTTGTAGGAGGTTTCTTAATGGAGACCTTCTATGTCAGTCACGTTCCATGGATTGGGGCATGACAAAGTTGGTATCAGAGCATAGTCTAGGATTTAGTTGTATGATAGAGGTCTTTAACTGCCATGATCGGATATGCATACCTAGTTCATGTTAATGTGCTTGGGAGCATGACATATGAATAACGATATGTTAATAACCACGTCATAAATATGTTAACAATCTCTGCATTGCCTAATTCTTTTAGTCCTGTGTGTATCACTTTGTTTGAATCTTGCCTAAAACAAATCTTCTTGTTTAATAATAGGGCAATGCCGTCCAGAACTTGACCTTAACTCAGACGTTGAACTGAAGAAGCATCCGAAGAAGCTTCTCATGAGCCATCTTCTTCTTAGTCATTACCTCGAGGCTGGGGTAGACTAAGAGGCCAAGGCAGTGCTAGAGGTTGTGGTAGCATTGCATAAGAAGTGGTGTAGCCAGAAAGTTCCCAATTTGAATTCAAAGCTCCTTTCACCTCTGGGGCTTCAACTGGTCTTTCTTTTTTAGACACCCCAACATAGGCTATAGATTTAAAGAATGTCATGGTTGAATTCATGAATAGACTGACTCAACAGGAAGTGTAAAGACAAGAAGGGAGGCCAGATACTCAGATGCCTCCACCTTTTCCACCTCTTGCCACTCCAACTTCCATAGACCTTTCCAATTATTTGAGAAAATTCCAAAAGCTTCAGCCTCCTAGATTTTTGGGCATGGGGTCAATTATGGATTCTTTTGAATTTCTAAATCAGATTAAGCAGTTATGGTGAGTTTTGAGATGTCTAGAGGATGTATACATATAGTTGATTAAGTTCCAACTAGATGATTCTACAGCTGCTTGGTACTAAGGTTGAGAGAGTCGTAGGTCCACGGAAGATAGGTGAATACTTGGGAAATGTTTCGCATAGCTTTCCTGCAACAATTTTTCCCTCCAAGACAATGATATGCCAAATTATAGGAATTTTAGTATCTAAGATAGGGAGGACTACCAGTCCTAGAGTATGGCGCTCAGTTCCTCCACTTTTCTCAGTTTGCCAGCATTATGATTTCTATAGAATAGGAAAAAGCCTAAAAATTTGTTAGTGGTTTTAATGATCAATATTTCAATGTTATACAAGCCATAGAGAACATTACATACAAGCAAGTATACAACCGGGCTATTGATTTGGAAGTGAGATCTAGGGAAAGAAGATAGGCAAGAGAAGTTTTAAGTAGTTCAAGAAAGAGGTGTAAATCTCAAAGCACTAGTGGAGAATTTAAAGGACAATCATTTATAGATTCTAGTGCATATTCCTCTTGAAGACCTGAGGTACCCCTTTCATCACAGTATTCAAGTATGGGTACTCAGAGGAAAAGGCCCCTAAGTGCTGCTACCTCCGGTTATCGCGTAGGATCCAATTTTAGTTGACTTACCTTAGCTCTGTGTCAAAACTATGGGAAAATTCACTTAAGGTTTTGTAGGCAAAGAACTAAAGCTTGTTATAGATGTGGTCATATAGGCCACTTGGCGAAAAACTACCCTTACACTTCTATTTCACTTGGTGTCACTAAAACCACCGGGGCATTTGGAAGTACTCTACCTTAGGTTACGTCACCTATGAAGCCTCCAGTGACTGATTCTACTACTAGAGGGGGAGGTAGGAGTTCTACTAGTAAAGGCTCTGGTAGCAATCAAAAAGCTACTGCAAGAGTGTTCACCTTAGTGAGGCATGATGCCCAGGTTTCAGATGCTGTGGTTATAAGTACCTTGATGATTGACTTTATTTCATCTTATGTCTTGTTTGATTCAGGTGCAACACACTCTTTTGTATCTACTTATCTAGCTGCACAACTTGTTAGATCCTGAATCCCTTTAGAAGTATAGTTGTTGGTATCTACTCCTCTAAGTCTGACGTTGACAGTCTGTGAAATAATTTCTTCTTATGAGATTAATGTTTATGGAACAATTTTGCTTGCTAATTTGATTGTATTAGGCATGATAGATTTTGAGGCATGGATTAGTTATCAACACATCATATATGTGTTGAATGTCGTAATAAGCTGGTCAGCTTTCACATACCAGATAGAGAGGTTTTTGTATTCCAGGGAGACAGGGGTGATGTCCCTATCAATCTAATTTCTGCCCTGCATGCCAACAAAATGATTAAAAAGGGATATGAGGCCTATTTAGCATTCATCAAGAACACTAAAGTGACAGAATTGAACATAGAAAGTGTGCCATGGTTCAGGAGTTTCTAGATGTCTTCTTGGAAAAATTACCTAGAATGCCACCAAAGCAATAAATTGAATTTATCATTGATGTTGTTCCTGGGACTAATCCTGTTTCCATTCTCCTATACTATATGGCACTAGTTGAATTGAAAGAGTTAAAGATACAATTGCGGGAGTTGTTAGATAAGGGTTTTATCCATCTCAGTGCTTCTCCTTGAGGAGCCCTTATGTTATTTGTGAAGAAGAAATATGCAACCTTAAGACTTTGCATCGATTATAGGTAGTTGAACAAGGTCATTGTGAAGAACAAGTACCCATTGCCTAGAATTGATGACTTGTTTGATCAATTCCAAGGTACTTAATACTTCTTTAAGATTGACTTGCAATCAGGCTAACACCAGCTACAAATCCAAAAGGGGACATTTCAAAGACTGCCTTTTGGACTCAATATAATCATTATAAATCTCTGGTGATGTCTTTTAGTTTGACCAATGCCTCCACAACTTTTATAGACTTGATTAACAAGATCTTTAAACCCTTTTTGGACCAATTTGTGATTGTATTCATTGATGATATTTTGGTATATTCTCCTAATGACTAGACTCATGAATAACATTTGAGATTAGTGTTACAGGCTCTTAAGGAGCATCAACTCTATGCTAAATTTTCAAAATGTGAGTTTTGGTTAACTAGTGTAACTTTTTGGGACATGTGGTTTCAAAAGAAAGCATTAGTATGGATCCCAAAAATGTAGAAATGGTTTAAAACTAGCCTAAACCCATCTCAGTGATAGAGATTCATAGTTTCTTAGGTTTGACTGGATATTATCGCTGTTTTGTGAAAGACCTCTTGAATTTTAGCTCCCTTGACCACGTTGACTCAAAAACATGCTAAATTCGAATGGTCAAAATCATGTGAAGCAAGCTTCTAGTGACTTAAGGAGTGCTTGACTATGACACTAGTGTTGGCCTTACCCACCAATGGCGGTAACTACACCATTTATTATAATGCCTCTAGGATTGGTCTTGGGTGTATTTTAATGCAGCAAGGTAAATTCATAGCCTATGTATCAAGGCAACTTAAGAAGCATGAGCAGAATTATCCCACCTATGATCTTGAGATGGCTATAGTAGTGTTTACCTTGAAAAATTGGAGCCATTATCTATAGAGCGAGAAATGTGAAATTTGCACAGATCACAAGAGTTTAAAGCATATCTTTGAGTAGAAGGACTTGAACTTGAGGTAATGTTGTTGAATGGAGTTGGTGAAAGATTATGATTACTCCATTTTGTATCATCCAAGCAAGGCTAATATGGTAGCTGATGCCTTGAGTAGGAAATAAGCAAGAAACCTTGCTCACATTGAAGTGCAAGGAAGATCTATTATTTAGAAAATGCATGAGGTAAAAGCTGGTGGAACTCAACTATAGATTGCAGAACATGGAGTATTTATGGCTTATGTGCAAGTGCAGTTCCCATTGATTGATCAAATTATCATTGTGCAAGCTCAGGATGTGAACTTGGGCAGATTTGAATAAAATGGAAAAAGTGCCCGAGTCTGGCTTGTCAAGAAATGATAAAAGGGCTTTAACTTTTCATGGTCACATATAAGTACCTAAAGTTTCTAATCTGTGACAACAACTCATACGCGTAGCTCACTCATCTTTCTATGCTCTAAATCCTGGTAGCAATAAGATGTATCAGGATCTTAGAATGAGTTATTGGTGGGAAGGAATGAAATGACATATAGCGGAATTTGTTTTCAGATGTCTCACATGCCAACAAGTGAATGCTGAACACCAAAAGCCCACGGGCCTATATTAGAATATAGAGATTCCTGAGTGGAAATGGGAGATAGTGTATATGGACTTTTTTATTGGGTTACCCAAGACTCCAAAGGGATATGATTCCATTTAGGTGATTGTAGATCGCTTGACTAAGAATACCCATTTTCTCTTGGTGAAGACAACTTATTTAGCCTCTTAATATGCCCAATTGTACCTAGATCAAATTATATCCTTACATGGAGTTCTATTGTCAATTATATCCGATCGAGATACATAATTCATCGTTCGATTCTAGAGATCTTTTCAAGAAGCTTTGGGGTCATAATTTCATTTTAGCATATCTTTTCATCCCCAAATAGATGGTCAACCTAAAAGGACCATCCAAGTTTTAGAAAATATGCTTCGGTCTTGTGTCCTAGAATTTGAAAGTAGTTAAGAGAGACACTTACCCTTGATTGAATTTGCTTATAACAACAGCTACCATTCTACAATTCAGATGGCTCCTTTTGAAGCATTATATAGGAGGAAATGTGGATTTCCAATCGGATAGTATGAAATAGGAGAAGCAAAATTATTGGGGCCCAGACCTAGTATAAGATACAAACAAAAAGGTCAAACTCATTCAAGAAAAATTAAAAACTGCTCAAAGCTGCCAAAAGTCCTATGTGGATAACAAAAGAAGGGACTTGGAATTCTAGATGGGTAATCAGGTGTTCTTGAAGGTATCACCTATGAAGGGAATAATGAGATTTGATAAGAAGGGAAAGTTGAGTTCATGGTATATAGGCCCATTTTCCATTGAGAGATGGATTGGTGCTATGGCGTATAGGTTGGATCTACCTCTTGAGTTAGAAGGTATTTAACTTGTTTTTCATATGTCAATGTTGAAGAAATATGTGCTAGATTCATCTCATATCCTTCCTTAAGTTCTAATCGAGTTAGATAGCCATCTTACATATGAGGAGTGTCCAGTGGCTATAGTTAATCACTAAATAAGGAAGCTTCATTCCAGGGAGTATCTATTGGTTAAAGTCCTGTGGGAAAACCATGGGAAAAAAGAGATGACCTAGGAGCCTGAGCCTGAGTCTCTTATGATGAGTAAATACCCCCAATTATTCGAGTAATCTAATGATATGGATCTTGACTCCTTATGACTATGTTTTTAGAATTCAAGGATGAATTCTTTTGTTGGGGGGAAGACTTTGTAATACCTTTAAAAAATGAAATAATAAAAAATAAATAGAAAATATATTACTGAGGGACCGGAGTGGAAGTTTTAAATTTTTCGTTAGGGCTGAGTGGTAATTTTCTCTTTTTTAGGAAAACCTTATTGAAATTGGTGACAAGTCCATAGGGTCAAAACACAATTTGTCCCATTTCCTTTTATGTATAAAATTTTTCCAGCAGTTTCTTTTCCCCATGTGCATTGCTTGTTATCCCTAAAGCTTCCTTCTCCCTTGCACTGCTACATTTGCTTTGGTGATTTCTCTTTTCTCCTTCATTCTATTGTTGTCTGACGAAGCTCAGGTCGCTGGCTAACATCCTTTTAGCTCTCCAGTGCTTCCTCCTTCTCCAGCCAGCTCACAGCAACTTCGTTCTTCCATCTTCAGCTAGTTTGGCCAGCAATCCTCCTCGGCTTACCAACGACATCTTAGCTCCAGCTAAGCCACTCACCTATACTTTGGAAGCTAGTGAGTATTCTTGAATAATTAGATTTATTTTATAGTAATTCCACATTAAGTTTTTTTAAGATAGTTTACCTGAAACCCTCACTCTTCAAGCTAAAGCAAGCTGAAATTTTCCTTATTGTTTTGCATGGTTTTGCTTTAGTAAAGTTCCTATTGAAGGATTAAGCACACCAATGTTCAGTTTTTGGAGCTCCAGTTGATTTTCCAAGTAGGTAGCTTTATGATCAATTTGAAGACTTTAGCTTTAGATATTGAAGTTTAATATTTAGGTTGGATGGTGTTCTTAGCTAAAGAATCTTTAATTTAAGTTTAAATGCTAATTTTAACATTGATTATATCCAATTAGGTTGAATAACTTGATTTCTCTAAGTGGGCTAATTTAGCATCTTGAGGGACAATTAGATCATTTTAGGAGTGTCTAAGGTGAATGGACAATCCTCTTCTCTTGTAAAATCCCATTTGTAATATGAAATAATTTTATTATATGAAATATTATGATTCCTTTTAAAAAGTGGGATTTTCTTATATACTAACAAGGTTTTGAAAGTTTGTTCATAAGTTGTATGTGTACACAAAAATGATTGGCCGTGACAAAGTTATGTATTTTATCTTGATATGCGTTGTTAGAATTGATGATTTCCATTTTACAATATAATGATTTATTGATGAGGTCCTAGATCCATTAGAAATTCATTAGTAATCTCAAGTGCACTTGTGAATAAAATAATTTACAAGCGTGTTGGATGGATTATGATGATGTTTATAGGCATGTTGGATGGATTAGGACGATATTATGATGTATGGTTACTCTGAGAATTTTCCTTTGGGATTCTAGTTGAGTGTTTTAATTATTTGAGCATTGATATATATTTTAGAAAGTTTATTGACTTTCTCTTATATTTACGCCATGACGAATATATATTTTATAGTAGCATATTTTAATACTTATTTTCATGTTATTGAATATTATATTTTCAATTACTTACTTTCTTAGTAATTGAAACTCCCAAACTTATTGTGAGATTTTGATGTTTAAGCGGGTAAGCTTATTCTTACAGCTATATACTTTCGAATATGATTTATAAACAAGATTTTAATTTTTATGAAATTGTCTACTTACTGAGTTTTTATAAAACTCACTCATCTCTTTTAATGTTTTTCAAAGTCTCAGGATACACCTGCCATTCTCTTACCCCACACTGATACTGGATTTGCTCCTTAATCGAGTGAGTTACTTTTGCAGAGCGTAAAGGTATATGCATGGTGAAAAATCATAACAGTTGATAGAGTTGTATTTGCATGTGTTTGATTATTGGATGCCCAGTAGGATATAAATTGTGTAATTTGGGCCATTATATTTTGCTGTATTGTTGTACAAGTTATGATGGGCTTATAGCATTTTTTGTTTGTATAGGCCTTATGCCTGAAAGTCTAAAAAATAGAGGAAATTTTGTCAGATTTTCGATAAAATTGTCATGTAAATGTTTGTATATATATATATATATATATAAAATTGTGAATCTTCAGTATTATTTGCATTGTCAGACTTGTAGGAGATTTTTTAACAGAGACCTTCTACATCGGTTATGTTCCATAGATTGGGGCGTGACAAATAGTAGAGGCAAGATTCCTGTTGGATAGTTGCTGTAATTACATTTATTTGTGTATATCTGGATCACACTTTTTGTCTTTCATCAGTTAGGTGGTTGATTCATTAAACCTTTGTTTGGCCAAGTTTTTTTTTTAAGGAATCGATCAACCAAAAACATCAGGTAGATCGATTTGGGTCCAAGATTGCCTTTTGCCATAGCCATTTCTTCGATTAGTCTTGATCGATTGTCTGGAAATTAATGACCACTTTGGGCTATGTCAAATTTTACATTAAACCTATTAAGATAATATTTTTTTACAATAAATCAATTATTATCAATAAGAAAATTTTTATTTTATATTTTTCTTTTTTAATTTAAAAACTTATTATAACATGGTATAATTGGATCTGAATTAAGTTGGTTCCACCAAAATCCAATCCATTACCATCCCTTAGATAAATGACAATTGCCTTGTTTCTAGACATTATCAAAGGGAACTCAACCACAGTGGTATCAGAAAATCTTTTTCCGTTTCACTTACGACATTATAATTATATTAATCATAATTATAATTTATCATAATTTTGATTTGTAGTGATAAATGCAAATTAAAACCATTGTTATTGATGTCTTTTAATTGTTTTGGTGGCGACGTGTGTGATTATGAAGTGAGATTTCTCATGTAAAGCCAAGTTATACTTATTATATAAGCACTTTGATCAAAAGTCATGATTAACCAATTTTGACATGTCCCTCTTGTGTATATCTTTAGTGGAAAGAGAAGAGAACTTACTCCTTGGGGCAAATCATGGTAATTAATTATGCCCTCAAAACCTTCTTTAGAAAAGCCATCTTCGTCAACATGCATCTTTATCATATTCAAAACTAAAACGAAAGAGGATGTTGAACATTGACAGAGATATGTAAGAAAAGAGATAACAAAGGAGTGACTCGTATATTTCGCGTCTTGCTAAATTCTGTTTTGCCATAATGTAAGTTGCGCTGTGAATAATTGGCTTTACTGCACCTCTAATTCAAACATATATAACCAACATGATGCAGAAGATTTTTCATGCATTTTTTTAGTAGTAAAAAATATAAAAAATTTATTTATTTTTTAAATATTTTTATATGTATTTAGTATAAAAAAAATTCATCTTTTAAACATTTAATTTATTTTCCGATGATTCTTATCCTCATAATGCTTTTTGTGAAATAAAATTATATATATTTTTTTTTAAATCGTGAAATTTATTGAACTTTGGAATCCACACTTTTTAAAAGAGAATATATCATATACTACTAAAATAGGAATGCATCAAGACTAACTTCCAAGACAAAATACACAACAATTTCTTTACACATCTATTATGAGAAAAGTAAGAGAGAATTGGGTCATGATTGTGCATTTATCATAATTTGCTCACAAAAAAAGAAGATTTGAGATGTGGAGCCCAAAGGAAAGTAGCAGGTGGCTACTCAGTAATGGTTAGATTATGGGATACAATGTCAATAGGAAAGTCCGGGAATGAGCACACCTCACACAAATGGCCAAGGAGGGATAGACCCACAACCTTCTAAAAAATGCCACAGTAATATTTCCAAATAAAGTTACCCCCATGCACCTCATTTCTCATCATCAATTGTGTCCTTGTCAATGAATTTAACGTCACCACAATCTGTGCTTTCTCAATTTTTGTTATTTTTAACAACTTCCTAATCAGACCTTTTCATAAATGGCCAAAAAAAAAAAAGGACCTTTTCATTCAAGAATTAATGAAGGAAGATATATAAATGCATATTATGAATTATATATATATATGTTCCTATGGCATAATATATATTATATTAAAAGGAAAATTAAATTGTAAAAGAAAAAGGGGCCATTTCTCTCACATTCCATTCATCCAGGGAGGGACAACTCTTGTTAGTCTTTTATTGTGGGTCATTGTGTTTTGTCATATATAAACAACAATTGGGAGGGGAAGGGAAAGATGGAGGATCCCTGGCCCATCTTCTAAATTATAAGTGAAAGGTTTCACAATTCAATCTCAAACTAGGTCACTGCAGATTCCGTAAATTAATAATACAACTATGTTTTTTCAAATATGAGCAAGAAAATTACACAGGTATAGGATTTATCTCCGGTTTTTTTTTTTAGTATTTACTCTAATAGTTCTAATTCTGATATTTCAAAAGGATAATTCTCAGTAATATATGGTTAAATTTAAATGTGCGTTGTACCAAAAAAAACAAATGTCTTGTTAAGAGTAATGATAAAATTATTCCTGGTCTCCTTCTTAAAATGGAAGTAACAGGAATCAAACTTTTGATCTTTCAATTCAAGATACTTTGGAATCATATTAAGTATTAATTATTTTACATTATTACGAGAAGCTTAGAAATGATTTTGTTATTATTACTCTGTCAAAACATTGGATCAAATTTCTAACCCTATGCAAAGATTTTAAAATCAAAATTTATCCATAGATTTAGTTAGAAATAAAAGATAATATGCTTCTCAAAACTCCGTTTTCTACTACCTAGAAGTGAATTATGCAAGATGGTGATGTCACATAATTAATAAAAAATATCACAAAAGTTGGAATCTAGTCAAATTGTATAAAGCAATGGGAAATACTATATATATATATATATATATATATATATATATATATAAGACATAGTATCATCACAAAGGAGAGGGTAATACAAAGTATCAAATTTAATTTCTTTATGACAATAATCCACGACATAGGATGCTTCCACGAGAGTAGCAATGGTCAAGTTGAATAGACATAACATGTTTTAACTTTAATTAAGAAATTTTTTATTATTATTTTTAAACTGTAAAATGATTTTATATATATATATATATATATATATATATATTCCATCTTCAACCATTCGCCTTAAAAATCTTACTCCCTTTGTATTTTTTTTATCCGTGAGTTAAGATTAATGCACAAAAATTATTGAGATAATTAAATAACTTTGATTATAAAAGAGTAATTACATTTTATTATGTTAATTTTTATTAAAAATTAATTAGTGTGTGAAGTAATTAAGTATTTAATAAAATAATATAAGAAAAATTTTAAAAATAATTAATATAGTTTAATTTTTTAGAAATAATACATAAAGATAAAAAGAACGGAGGGGAAGTATCCTTCCACTAAATGTCCCAAAGACGAAGGGGGGGCCATTGGTCCATTGGTCCACTATAGAAAACGAAACCAATAATTCTTATCTGCTATTTGTTAGCTTATGTCAAGCTTTTAGTCCTATGGTTTATAATGTTTATTTTAATTTGTAATTTTGTTTTTATATTTTTCTAAATTAGGTTCTTAAAGTGTATTTTTTTAATTAGTTACTTGTCATAATTAGTTTATATATTTTATATGCAATTTTTTTTACTATAAATATTTATCAATTTATGAAGGTATTTATGCTATAAAAATGAAAAAAAGTAAAATCCTTGTCATGAAAATAGTTCTATCAATTTGTAATAATATATTATTCTAATGAATAACTCTTCGTTGTTATATTATAGTATAACTGTATAAGTTCACAAATATTAATTATATTGGATAATTATAGATTAAAAATTTCTAAATTAATAAACATAAAAAGTTATAATTAGAAATGAAAATAAATTCTAATGATCTAATTACAAGAAAAATATAATGATGAAATTAGAAATCAAAACAAATTATAAAATTTAAGTTAACCTAATTTTTTTTTATATTTTTCCTCTTCATAAATATCAAGCAATAATTGGACAGTGCATTAGGGATTTTCACTGTCATTTTGTGAGATTAAACCATTTATGTTCAAAGTTGTTCATGGTCCATCTTGGGAAAATCCCAAAGCCTGCTATACCTTCACGCTTCACATTTTGTGTCGCTATCGTGATCAAATACAAATAATTGCGTCAATACGACAATTACAGTGACATCGATTTGAAAGTAGTGATAATTATCGTTATTAGCTGTAATCTCGCGCTTGCCATGGATTACTAGAACTTTGATGTTCCAAATGGATATTTCTTTACCTTTATTTTTTGTATTATTGATTTTACGGATCCGCCAGAAATGGAATAAAAAAAAAACAAATAATAGGACAAAGTGCGTGCCCACTAACTTATAAAGAGATGAAAACTTATTTAAAAAAAAAGGAAGAAAATTAGATTTATAAAGATTGAAATATCTAACTAGTCATAAAATCAATATTGATATTATTTGAACTATATATACAGTATTTATCTTTTAAAAATTGCTGAGCCACGCGTCAATTTGTTGGGCAATATAGGTAAAATATCAGTCCTTAAATATATATTTTGGATTGTTATGAAGGCAGCTTCAACTTCAATTGTACTAATTTTTGTTAAGTATTTTATTGCTTAGTGAGATATTGTAATAAGTTTGATTATTTGAGCAATTAATTAACATCCCAAATACAGAATCTATATGGAAATGATGAGATGGTAATTAATTAGTTCGATGTTTCCCATGTCATAAGGAAGCATATCCTTTGGTAAGGCATTAGTATTTCTTTGATGTCTGAATCATATGGGAATTAGGAAAAGATATATTCTGCCATCTGCTCCTTCATGTGCAACATCAGCTTTGGTCTAATATTATAAAGGCAAAAGTAAAACAAATTAAGGGGACAAGTTGCCATAATATGATGCTTCTCCCTCAACTTTTCATCAATTAGTTTTCTAGTCACCAAAGCATGTAATAATCAATAATATGGAAATAAATAAATAAAAGATAGTCAAAGAAAATAGGCAAATGCTTGCTCATTATTCCAAACCACTAGGAAACATATAAAATTTAAGAAAAAGAAATCAACCAGCTGAATTTTTATGCCACACTCACGCATATATACTTGAACTGCATTTTGGCAAACAAGGTAAGTTTGTTTTTGAAATTAATTAGTTTTGTGAGCAAATACCTAACCCACAAAATTAATTTCATGAGATTTTGATAATTTTTAGATTCAAATTTGACATAAGTTTTTTTTTTTTTTTTACACACCATAGTCTCTCATAGCATGTCACGCTTGAGAAAAAAAGTGAATTTGACGTACAACTGTATCTATGTGTAAATTTCATTCTTCTCTTGTAGATGTGTGTTTAATATGAGAGACAAAGGTGTGTTGTATAATCTTTATTCTTAAAATCCCTCGTAAATAATCTTTCGAGATGGAAAAAGCTCTTGTTTCTTAAACTCTGCACTTATTTTGTACAAGAGATGTGTGGGACCTTACTTAAATACAAGTCTCACTCTTCTCTAATACTATAAATCTAATATAACAACAGAATAACACGTGTAATTAACATAAATATTGCATAGTTGGCAACAGAAAAAAAGGACGAGAAAAATAGACCAGATAGAGAGAGAGGGAGAGAGAGAGAGAAGCATCACGTAGGCTCACTAGAAAGACTCCCATGGATAAGGCTCCTCCAGCCTGAAGCTTGAGTCTAGAGGCTCAGCTCCGGCCACAAGCCACGGCGAGGAGTAGCAAAACTCATCTACACTGTGGTTCGATTCAAGTAAAAGATCAGGAAGGTCGAAGAACGTGTCATCTTCATCAGTTAAAGGCCAATTTGATGATCCTCGAGTTTCATGGGAAGACACAGCCTGGCTCAGCTCTGATTCCGCTTCCACTTCATGGCTTCGGTGGTAATCTATAGCGGCTGCTTTGGCGGCGGCAGTTTGGATGTCCTTAGGAGAAGTACTCGCCGGACGTGGAAGGTCTGCGGCTAATTCTGGGAAGTTGAGAAAAGCCGAGCTGCCTTTGATAGTAAGAGCAGCCACGTCATGAGCTCGAGCGGCCATCTCCGCCGTCGGAAAAGTGCCAAGCCATATTCTGGATTTCTTCCTTGGCTCTCTGATTTCTGATACCCATTTTCCCCACTGACGCATACGTACGCCGCGATATGTTGGGTGCTTGGAATCATTCCCTCTCTTGACTTTCTTTTTACTTCCATTGCTGCTTTCATGAGATTTCTTCTCTCCAGAACCTTCCGTGGACGAAGAAGAAGAAGAAGGCGATGACGTGGAGGCACTAATGGTGAGTGAAAAAGAAGTGGTGGATTGAGCTTCACTGTCTATATGGACAGATTCATCCATAAGGAGAGGAAGAACTAAGGCAATGAAGGCCCTTTTTTTTTTATTTTCTTTTTATTTTTGAAGTACTGAAGTGAATGGCAAATGTGGTGGGAAGAGCTTGAAATAGAGGGGGGTTGAGCTGTGAGCTACTTATAACTCTTTCACATATTAAAGAAATGGGACCAACTCAAAAAGAAAAACAGTTGCATTATATTTTCTTCCTTTTTTAGCTTTACAAAGAAAGATGTTTACGTCTAATCTGGCTTATTGACCATCCATATCCCTAACCAAATCCCAACCCCCCCCCCCCCCAAAAAAAATACAATGTTGATATTTGTGTGTTTCTAATGCAAAGAAAATTTACATAATAGCACTAACTAAAGAGATTGTTCAGAAATTTTTTAATAGGAGTGATTAATTTATTAAATTGATACATATAAAAAATTTTAAAATTTAAAATTAAAAAAAGGTATCAAGCTTCGTTTAAATCAAAATGCTTGACATTCAAAATGTTTTCTCATCTGGTATCACTTAGTAAAAAATGTAATATGAGGTGTCATTTTTTACCTTGGCCTTATGTCATTTCATGTCCCATTATGGGCACTTTTAATCCCTTAAGAGATTGTTGAATCATAAATGGCATCTCTTTATATCTTAATTGACTTTGTACGTGAGAGATTAGGTGTCAGCTCGTACGCAGCCAGGGTGGTTAGAATTTTCTGATATATAAAGTATTATCCTTAGCCCTCAAAATACTAGTTTTTTCTTCCTCTCCCCCAAAATTAATAGCAAGAAAAAGAACTTATAAGGATTAGGTCATTTTAAATTAAGGTTCAGATCATTTTAAAATCAATTTGGCATGTGTTATAAAATCATTGTCTTAGTGTCGTTTGTGTAGGGGCATGAATTTCACATAAAAGAAAACTCTTGTAAATTTTTATGGCTTTCATTTGGAGTAATATATTATGAGTTTGATTTTTACGTTTAAAAAATGCAATGCATTGACGAAATTGAAAAGGCAGCTTATGTGCATGCCTAGTATACGTCATGATCATGTGAGTCATTCATGTCATAAATCAAACGGTTATATGTATTTATTTAGGCTTGAGTTTCGGATGAATCCATTACCACATTTGAAGACAATATATATGGCTATGTGATAATAACACTAATAATAATAAAAAGCATGCATGAGCTAAATGTAAAATATCAATTCATATTTGACCGGTGGAAAAAATTGATTATATTCTAGTCTCCTTTTGTTGTGAGATATTTTTTTTTTCAATAATTGTCTCTTTTCATATTAGTTGTAAATATATATAACTTTAAAAATGTAATATTAAAGAATTTTAATGTCAATCAATTAATTTGTCAAATATCTTATTCTTAATTTAATCATATGAGAATTTTAAGCTATAAAAACATCATTTAATGCTTGAATCATGATTGTAATTATGTTATAATTAACACAATTACAAATAAATACGATTAGTATGATGTAAAATTATGATTACAATGTATGTGATCCACAATTGCAATATTATATGTAACATATTTTAAAGGTTGAAATTGATTATAATCTCTTTTTAAGAAACAATAATAGAATAATATATCTTTATAAATCTAAATCCCCAACAAAAGCGGTAAAAAGTAAGTGGCAAGCAATGTCCTTGATGCCGGACGTGTGTCTAGGGGCGGGAGGGGGGGTCCCTGAATGGCCAGGCTCTTCGTAAAGTCATGGTTGGTACATTAATTGACCATGACTCAACATATGTTTCTCCTTTGCATTCTAACAACCAAATATATATATATATATATATATATTCCAAGCTCAATGAATACAATAGTAATCTTTACCTAATTGTTTGAGCTTTTAAAACAACTTTCTCCCTTTTTTTTTTCGGTGAATGATTAAAATTAATTTAAAAAATGTGTCTGCAGCTGATATATAATTATATATCATATATTATAATTTTTATATGATTTTAATAGTCATTTTGAACTCTTAGAATTTGTATTTTACTCACACTATCATCCGATGACGTCCTAATACATGAAATGTTAAACTAATTAAGAAATACATGATCATAATTGGAAGATAACAAAGTAAGTCAAAATAACAAGTTGCATATATACATTATATAATAACATCTTAAAAATCATTTTTCCATTGAATATAAGAGTCCATTTGGGACCAATCCTGATGTAAAACTTGTACCAACACAACTAATTAAAAATATATTAAATTCTTTTTGAGTTGATATTATACTGTATGATACACATATTTTCTCCATCATAATTATCACTGACCATTACATAACTTGCTCAGAACAAACTCTACTTTTAATTATTTATAATCCCTTTTTCTAGAGTTGCTTAAAATTGGGTATTCCAAATATCTTCATATGTTTTCGGGAGTGTTCTTTGTTTTTATTTTGTTTTTCAATTGCCTTATGACATCTCTACTCGGCTAATATAATTGCATGAGCTAGGAATTGGATTTTTTTTTTTTTTTTTATGATTTTGTTGTCATATTCAATGAAAAATAAAT
This sequence comes from Saraca asoca, assembly GCA_026873985.1. NCBI lineage: Eukaryota > Viridiplantae > Streptophyta > Magnoliopsida > Fabales > Fabaceae > Saraca > Saraca asoca. The sequence continues at coordinate 23,054 of JANHAO010000233.1, forward strand.
ATAAAATTTTTATATACAGTGTAATTCAAAATTAAGGATGAAGCTAAGACAAAAATGATGACAGTTAAAACAGAATTTAATAAAGATTTATATGAAAAGTTTTTAATTTTTAGAAATATTAAATATGAATTTTTTAACAAAACAAAAAATAAAGAAAGCTTTTATTCTTTTCAAATTTTAAAATGATTTTATTTATAATAAGATCTTTAAAAAATTTATATTTATATTTTTGAAATATAAAAAAAAAAAAGAGGATGGACTTATTTATTTGATATGATGTGTGCCAAGTCTAGTTTAGGATACAATGACTTAAAGGAATGTGGAGCCACTTACCAGTCACAATATATATAATTTAATATGCAACAACCCCCACAATATTGTCTCCACGCCATGTGGATTAAACTACTGTATTATTGCAGTATATGTCAGCTATAATTTTCTTGTGCCACTTGATTAATTTTGTTTCCTTTGTATATGTCTACTAGTAGTTAACTAAAAGATTCCTCTGCGTAATTATCTCTCGATTATGCTGCATTTTTAATATTTTAAAAATGACATTTGGCCCTCACAACAAATTAAAATTTAGAATTCGCAGTCTTGTGTTTAGGAATTTTTTTTTTTAATTGAATCATAGTGTGTTATTCTTAGTTATGATCATTTGAAAATTCATGTCAGAATTTTATGAGACTATGATCATAGCTCGAAGGAGTAGGGACGAAGCAGGAATTAAAGTTAGGGCACACAATTGTTTGCATGAGGTGCACATGATTGTCATTGGAATACAAAATTAAGCAGAGAATCATTTCAATTTCCACACAAACTTGCTATGGCGCCTAAAGAGGCCGCAAAGGCTTCTTCTAACCTTCTTTCCCTTTACAAATGCTCTTACCCAGCAGCATGACAGCCAAGATCAACAAAGCTTTTATTGCTCTTCCTTCAATTTTGTTTAGGTCACTGGCTCAATATTTGGTGTCCATAGCTCCTATTGAGACTCAATTCTCGAAAGATTAAATTCCAAATAATGATTGGTTTAATATCGTGACAAGTAATATTGGAACGTGTGGTGAAACATATGTTTAAGATTTAATTTTCACATATTACAAAAGTCGTCTTAAATAAGTGTAGATGACGTATCTTAAATTGGTTCTTAAAGATAGATAAATACTAGACTGCATAAATTGATTTGAAAAGTACATTGCGACTATACCATAAAAAACCCTGAAAAGATTAATTAGTTTTGGACAGGCTCTCTCTGTCTTTATTTTTACATGTGAAACTCGAGCTTGCCTCGTAAGCTAGTCGATCGTGCGAGAAGTAAGATGGCCTAACCATCTCATTGACATTTCAAAATGATATTCATTGGCAACTTTTACATTGTGTATGCACAGTGCAGCAATATATCGTTGTGGATCGTGCATTGCAAATTGTATACTGCATGCATTAATCTTCTAATACCAAAAAAACCAAGCATCAAATAATATTCCTTCTCGAAAACTCAAACTCTTTCTTCCCTAATTGATAAATCTTATTTCACAAATACAGCGATTATATTATGAAAATCATAATAAAAATTCAAGTAGAGGTAGAAGTTACAATTTCTAGCTTCTGTCTTTATTAAAATTTTCACTGTGATACTAAAGAGGTAGCATATTTGACATAAATGTGTAAAGAAGAAGCAGGGTGGTGGTAGCAATAAGTGGTGCATAATAGTTCCAAATGAGTTGTTGGAATCAGAACCAGACGCCTTCATGACAGTCTGAATAGGTTTCTGCAAAATTCATGAGGCAAACAAAAATATGTAGCTAAGCGTGACCTTTCAGAAAATGTTGCTTTCTCATTATTCACTGCTCACTTGGAATTAACTTCACTGGCTTTGAAACCTCACACAGTAAAACCAAAAACGTGTTTCAATTTGGTGCAATGAGTCATGAGTAGGATATATATGGATGCTCCATGGATCTCTGCATTTACTAACAGAGCCTGCAACATGTGGGGTTGGAGCTAATAAAAGACAGTGATTTCTCTTGGGAGATGGAGACAAGACAGAAGGGGAAATGGGATTATAAATATTAAATAATAATTGCATGCATGAAACCGAACTCCGTGAACTGATCGGTGATACCAGACAGAGGGGTTACTCAGATTAATTTTAGAGCGGACATTATACCAGACGGAGGGGTTACTCAGATTAATTTTAGACTGGACATATAAGCGATATCCGAATGCAGCTCAGTGGAGATTACAGGAGTTGATTTTATTCTCCAATTTGTGACTAAATTGGTAATGTCAGGGTACATGGTAGATTTTTTTTTTTTTTTCATAAATTTCATGAATATTCCAACTACATTAAATTTTCTGTGGAATAAAGTTGTTCTATCAACAAAGCATTGTTACTATAAAATGTAGAAATAAAGCCGTTAAATAAAGATAAGATAAAAGATAAATTAATGGATATATAAATGCAATGATATTTTTGTAAATATAGAGAAATTTATAATATCGATTTCTATTAAACAATTGATGTCTAAACTCAATATTATAATTGACGTCAATTTGAATTAAGGATCCGATATAGTTTTGTAATTATTTAATTTATAGTATTTAGGTTTAAGATATCTTTAAAATTTATAACTTCTCAACATTAAAATCTTTTTATTAACTTTTATATTTTATAGAAATTTTTATAATATATAGTTAATTTTTTTTATTAATTTATCAATTGAATTAATATAGATTGTTTACGTTCAACTAATTTACTAATATGATACTATTATAATTAAATTTTCATTTTCTAATCTATGAAATTATAAAATTTTTTAATGATTATTAATTTCTTTCATTTTATCACATTAATGGGAATAGTAAAAAATAATTAAAAATAAATTTAACACATTTATAGTTTATTACATGAAGAGACATATATTAGACGTTAATTTTTTTTAAGAATCAATGTAGATGGATAAATTATTTGAAAAAACCCATTTTATTGAAGAATCACCACTAAGATATCGCTTTTTCCTTAGGAACTGACGTAAATATATAATATTATACGTCGCTTCCAACATAAATAAATAATATCTAATGTCTCTTAATATTATAAAAGGCCAATACGAACCATCTCATTACCTAACATGTTTCAGCTTACTTTTAGGAAATGTAGTTTGAAAGTAAAGCATAAAAATTCCATTCCACAACTTAAACAATCATTCTTAAACCTATTTGGAGCATTTGTTTAAGTTGTGGAATGAGATTTTCATGCCCTATTTTTCAAACTCCTGTTCTCAAGTAACCAATATGTTGGCAAGAGCTTGCTTATTTTGCTTAACCTTACTGTGAATGTTTATAGTTTATTTTCCCCCGTTTGTTTCTCTCTTTTTTTAAATTAGTTTATGTAAAAATTATTAACTTATGTTTCCTTTTTCTTTTAAATAGGACATATGCATTGATTCTTTAAATAAGAAAATGATGGGTGCACTTGAATTTTGTAGACTACCTTTGACGTATATATTGTGTTTTGCTATTATAGGCAACCCCAGAAGCTTCAATAATTTAATGATAAGCTTGATTGCTTTTGATGTATGTATTGTGTTTTGTTATTATAAGCAATTTCATAAACTTTAACAATTTAATGTTGGGTTGTTGCAAGCAATCAATAAGCTTGATTCAACAATAATGTTTTTGTCTCAATTTTTGTTTCTAATTTTTGTATAAAAATGTAATTTGGAGCACCTATGTATAATTTTAAAAAAAGTTAATAGAAACAATGCTAATTTTTTTAACACAAACCAATGTTTTTAACATAATTCATAGAAATTTTTGTAAAATTAAATATTATTTAATGTGTGAAATAATACAATTATTGATTGAAATATTATTAATTAGATAAATAATTTAATTATTTAAATATTATTTAATTGACAAAATTATTTAGAAAATAGTTAGTCTTGGGCAAATTATGTGTGAAAATATAATAATAGTATTATCCAAAAAATGTTATGATATCAGTTTTGTATTCGTCTAAAGTGCAAAACGATGTCGGTTATAATACATAACAGACGTATAACAAAATTAAAAAATAAAATAAAAATATTTAACATGGATACAATATATGAAGCAATGGTAGTGCTTTTGTAAATATGAGAAAAATTATAATATCGTAACTTATTAAACAACTGATGTCTAAACTCAATATCACGTTAACAAAAATTGACATCATTACTATAAAATTCAAAGACAATGTCAAATTTTTTATTATTTTATTGACAAATTTTTATTTAATTATATTTCAAAGAATTTTATTATAATATAATTCATGAATTATTTGATTATTTTTTCCCATTTTCTAAGACTATGGAATTGTAAAATTTGATGATGATCATTAATTTCTTGAGTAAATTAACTAATTAATTGGTCATCAAAAGATTGATTGACTTGTAATTCAGTCCTTGTTGACAGTAAGATCCGATCAACCAGTAAGCTTAGTAAACCTTAAACTGTGATCTGGTGATTGTAAAAGAGAGACTGAGGAAGAGCCAGAACAAGGAGACACCAGAAGTTTTTAACGTGATTTAGCTAAAGTCATTTGACCCTCATGTCCAATGGTTATTATATTTCTCAGTGTGTTTTGCTAAGTATATTGGCAGAGTCATAGTATGTTATTGGTTCTATAATTCTCTCAATTTTTTTTCAAAGAGTCAGTCCCTCCTTTACAATGATTTTAACCCTTATTTATAATGGTTAGAGTGTTACAACTTGAATATCATTAACTACATAACGGATAAAGGATTTCCAATAAATAGGCAACTAATTAATCTGCAAGTTGGTCCCTCTTCGGTTTTAACCATAGAGAGCTTTTAGATGATGGTTAAGGTTGCCTGTTTCATTCTACGAGCTAGAGCTCATTGTCAATCAACCTAAGGTTATGGTAAGCATTATTGTCTAGTGACCTAAGCTCATCTTTTGGCAACTTGATGTCTCAATCTAGCGACCTCGTACTAGGCTTTTATCAGTTGGACTTTGTCTGTCGGGCTTTTGCCAACCCATTTGCATGGTTCTGAAAATATCCATAACATTAGCCTTTAGCACTTAAAGTGTTCTACGGACTAAGAGTTATAGTTTGCTGGCATAAGCTTGCAATTGTAATCTACGATGTCATCATTCAGATTTCTATCATATTGTTATGCCAGGCCATTCATTTAATGCATTTTTCATAGCCGTCAACATGACAGCCTTGCTATTTGTTGAACCATTAGATCGAGGGTAGTTGATTAGTCTCTAGATCTATTGGTGAGGTTAGGTGAGCCATATAAGGTGTGAAAAATCTTCTTTCTTATTTCTCAAAATGACCTAATGGGTGCATTGGCTAAGCCCCCCATGTTTTTGATGGCCTGGATCTTTAATGGGGTGCTATGGGGTGTGTATGACTTGTTGTATAGGAAGTTCCTATGGATAATTCTTCTCTGAGGATTTTGGAAAGTTTTATATAAATTTTATCTCCTCATAATGATGTTGATAAATTTAGTTCTTTCACCTTTGTTCTTTTACCTCATTGGGAGGAGAATAGAGAGAGGTTCGAGAGTAACTTTGCCAATGACCAAATGATAGATAACTTACTCATCAAATATGTTAATCCTTCAGCCCATCAGAGATTCAGCTCTTAAGAGTTAGCCTTCTTTTGGGGCTATGATAACTGTAGGCTTATTTTGATCTTGTATTGTTGAACTTTCATATGTATATTCTTCTCATTGAGTGAGACTTGTAATGAACTTTGTATAATATAGCTGCTTGATTCTTCTCAGTTTTCATAGTTGAATGACCAGTAGGCTGCATATAATACCTCAGTTGGTAAACCTTGATTTCAACAAACATTAGTCAAGTGGAATATTAAATAAGTCGCAAATGATAACTCATAGGTTGATATAAATGGACCTAAGTTAACAAATCATGACTTAAAGATATAAGCCAAGTTGAATGCCCAGTAGGTTGTATGGATGCGTTTCAGCTAGCACGAGTTGAGCGGCCAGGTAGGTTGCATGAAAGCTGCACTTTAGCTAGCACGAGTTTGAGTGCCTGGGCAGGTCACATGAAAGTTGTTCCTCAGCTAGCATGAGTTTGAGTGCTCAGGTAGGTCATATGAATATTGCGCCTTTGTTAGCAATCTTGTTGCCTAGTAGGTCGTGCTTCAGCTGGCAATCTGGTTGCCTAGTAAGTTGCACCACAGCAATCGTGTTGCTCAGTGGGTCATGGCTTAGCAATTATATTGCTCAGTAGGTTACGCCACAACAATTGTGTTACTCAATGGGTTGTGCCTTAACAATTGTGTTGCTCAGTAGGTCACACCACAATAATCATGTTGTTCAGTAGGTCGCACCGCAACAATCGTGTTGCTCAGTAGGTCACGCCACAATAATCGTGTTGCTTAGTGAGTCGCGCTATAGCAACCGTGTTGCTGAGTGGGTCATGCCACAACAATCGTGTTACTCAGTAGGTCATGCCATAGCAATCATGTTGCTCAGTGGGCATGAGTCATGGCTCTGGCTTTTTTAATCATGATTAAAATGTTGAGCTAAAATTTATTGAAAATATGGCTGTAGATGTCTATGTTCTAAGTTTGTGGGACTTCAACTCCATTTGTTAGGCAATAAGCTCCATTTTCCAAGTCTTCCTTGATGATATGTGGGCCCTTCCAGTCCAGTTTAGACCTAGTGTCTCATCACTGGCCTTGCGAGCTCAAGGAGAATAGGGCGCAGTACGAGATCACAGATGATATAGTCTGAACTTAAACCTTCCTGTGTAATACTTTGTTGAGAATTTATTCTAAAATTAGTAAACACAGACATAAAGATGTGAGGAAAAACTTAGGTGCTTTTATTAATTTTTGAATAATACTATAGAATTAGAAGCATTGGAGCTGTTGTTGTTGTGGTTGCTAGGGCTACTGAGGTCATTATCCCATAGTTTGTATCACACAGTCTCTCAATCAACCTTTCTTAATCAGATCCTCAATCATATCCTTGAGTGCCTAACACTCTGAAGTTTTATGCTCGACCTCATTATGGTAGGCACAAAACTTGCCTGTGTCACCGAGCCTTTCGGGAGTCCTTAGGGATTTGGCCTTCCTATCCTTCTCTATTGCAAATATCCTATCTTAAGTGTCTGATAAAGCACTATAATTGTTATGGTGACCTTAATGCTAAGGTCGCTCATTCCTGACCTTCTTTGCAAGCTTACTGTCAAAGTCCTCCTTCTGATTTTCTTTGCCATCACCGACATTGCTCTTTTTTTTATTTGGATTGGAGCTATCCATCTCATCCTTCTGATTGGACTTTCTTAGGCCAAATGTTTCTTCCCATCTAATTTCTTTGGCAACTTATTTATAGGACTCACCAAGGTCCCTTACTGGAGACTTGTATATACTTTTATAGAGTTTACCATCCTTGCGAAGTCCTGCTAAGATCGTTGTCAGAATGCTCTCATCTGATGGACTTTCTACGTTGTTGACCTTATGCTTGAAATGGGCGATATAGTCTTTCAGTGACTCATTCTTTTGTTGAAAGACCGTTGCAAGGTGATAGGATGGTGCGAGCTGCCTTCTCAATGCTCTATACTGATTGATGAGTCTTCCGTGGCACTTTTCCCAACTATGGATGTCGTGAGCTGGGAAACTCCTGAGCCATGTCCAAGGAATGTCTCCAAGAGTGGTTAGGAAGACATGGCATTTAACTAGAAAATTAGTCGTTTGAAGATCGATTTGTACATTGAATGTATCTAAGTGGTTGTAAGGGTCACCATCCCCATTGTACTATGAGATTGTGGGGATTTTAAACTTGTGAGGGAGATGCTTTGTCTCAATTTCTCTAGTGAATGGTGTCCTCTCGTTATAGCGATCTTGACTACTCTAAGCCTAAGGGCATTTTTCTAATTGCTTTACCCTCTAGAGCAGCTCTTCTACCATCGGGTTTTGTGCTCCAGATCAACAACTGGAAGATCACTGGCTCCTTTTACCTCCCTAGTTAAGGGAGTAGTGAACTGAGGTCATATGCCTCTGATTGGTTTTGTTCGGGCCTTTAGCTCGACGTGAACTTTCACATCACTAATTATTATCATCCTTATGCACTCTTTGGACCTTCGATCTTGTCCATAAATTACAGGAACGAGCTGAGTCAGCGTGCTAATGCATTTGTCTGGTTGGCCTTTCCTCCTGAGCTCCTTGCTGCGACTGCTAGAACTCTTCACTGGGTATAATGGCCCTAGCTTGGTTTTATGTGCCTTAAGCTTGTGCTTGTGTCATCGCCTTAATCATGTCAGCCAATTCCCTCACCATGTTTTCTAGTGCTTCCTGATGCTGGTGCCATGTCTGCACTCCATCAATCTTGAGAATAATTATAGTAGGCTAGTGACAAGGTGTTGAAGGCAAGCCGACGACAGTACCTATGGTGGGGACGATAGAAGTACCTACCACAGGATGAACTGATTCCAACTATTGTCCAACGTGACCTTCTAGTTAGTCAACTAGAACGTTTGAACTTCTGGTGGTTTTTCCTTTAGCCATCACAGTTAAATGAAAAATCAATCAGAGTACAGTTTAGGGCCCTTCTTTTAGCGCCAAAATATTGACGGTAAGATCTAGTCAACCAATAAGTTCAGTAAACCCCAAACTATAATCTGGTGAAAGTAAAAGAGAGAGAATGAGAGAGATTGAGGAAGAGCCAGAGCAGGGAGACACTAGGAGTTTTTAACGTGGTTTGGCTAAAATCAATTGATCTTTACGTCCATGATTATTGTATTTCTTAGTGTGTTTTGCTGAGTATATTGGTAGAGTCACAGTATGTTATTGGTTCTATAATTCTCTCAATTTTTTTAGAGAGTTAATCCCCCTTTTACAATGATTTTAACCCCTATTTATAATGGTTGGGGTGTTACAACTTGAATATCATTAATTACATAACGGACAAGGGATTTCCAATAAATAAGCAGCTAATTAACCTACAAGTTGATTTCTGCAAGTTAATGTCTATAAGTTGGTCCCTCATCAGGTTTAATCACAGAAAGCTTTTGCAAGATGGTTGAGGTGACCTGTTTCGTTCTGCGAGTTGGAGCTCGTTATCAATCAGCCTGAGGTTATGGTGAGCATTGTTGCCAAACGACCTAAGCTCATATTTTGGCGACCTGATGTTTTGGTCTAGCGAACTTAGGCTAGGCTTTTATTTGTCGGACTTTGTTTACTAGGCTTTTTCCAGCCCATTTACATGGTTCTGAAAATACCCATGGCAGTCCTTAAAAGATTTTTTTGTCTCAACTTAATCCAAATGTTGGAAAACATTACTCATATTAATTTTATTGTTTATTGTTGATGGAAAAATAGACGATCTGTCATAACCCAAATCTTTGGTCATGACCGGTGTGAATATCAATCCTTAATTGATATATATCACTAACCTCTAACCTGCTTCTATTATCAATTTCTGTCTATACTTACTTCAATATTTACTAATCATATTTACTTAAACTCATTTGGTTAATTGAGAAATCATAAACTTATAGAATAATGGAGACGTATTGAAATATAAACATATTTGTATAATTTACAAGAGCATTTCCCAACAAAGGCATATGCCTCTTGGAACATTAGTGCCAACGGTTTTCCATCAAGTTTTTAAAATACAATAAAACAAACAACTAAGCATGTCTATTAGTCATCCCCTGTACTACCCCAAATGTCCTCATAAGGCCAAAGACAAACCAAAAATTAGATTAACTTATAGCTTGTCATGGGACTAAAAGTATATGTTAAACTAACTAAGCTTTTGTGGGTACCCTATAACTCTACTAGACATAAATTTTCAAAAGAGTAGCAAAATGTGAAGTTTGATGGCAAATACCCTAAGGATTTAACTATCCCATAGCCATCATCAATAAGATATTAGGTGGTTATATGGGTATCATCTCTACTTCACGTGGAACTTCACATCTGGCTAAATTTAGTATTATGATATAATAGATTCTAACTCTATACTTCGCTAATGGACTGTTTGTAACGGTGATGAACACATCAGTAGTTACTTCGATAAGGTTCGATAAGGTCAATGTCCATCCTTATGTTTGGAAGATTGAATAATGAAGATAACTTGAGAATCTGAAAAATGGTCCACAGAAGAGTAAGTTTTGGGCTCAGTGAGATAAATCCCTAACAAATGCATATACATAATAGCAAATGTGGTTATATATCATACTAGAATTAATAGACAAATCATAAGGTTATGGAGACTAACTTTTAAATAACATCACAAATATTACAATATTTTTAACCTATGACAACGGCTAAAAAATTGTTGCCTAAAGCATAAATAGACAACTATTTTAACAATGTTCCCTTTTATTTTTGTTTTAAGTAACACGATTATTACCTAATGTAGAATATGCAACACTTAATTGACTGTTATTATATAAAACTATTGCCTAACATAAAATATACAATACTTAATTGACCATTGTCAAATTATAATTTATAGAAAACATGCAACTTCTTGTTATATGTATCATTAACAACACTTTTGCAACTATTGCTTAAATTTAATTATTAGACAACATTTGAATGATTATTGTATTATCTAAATTAATATGCAGCACTTATTTTGTATTACTATTTTATATAATATATATTTTTTATGTCCCAAAAAATTATATTTTACACTGAATAAATTAATTAGTTTTTATCTTTAAGCTTTAAAAAAAGCTACCTAATCATCAATTAATTCATATGTGATATGACATTATATGTGATTAATTATTATATAAATCATATGAGGGTAGAATCTATTATGTGGTAATTTTTATTATGTATTTCTATGTTAAAACCTATAATGGTAAATTAAGTTATACTTTAAAAGTGAAAAATTTTAACTTTATTTTTCTAAAATTCTATTTTAATTTTATTTTTCTAAATTTTCTTTTATACAATAAAATTATATTTTACAAAATTTAAACACAATTTTAAGTTTTATTTTTTTAACTTCATTTTAACAAATCAATTATCAATTTTATGTTTTCCAGTTTTCGTATAAGTTTTTCTTTCTCACATGTAATGATGCAAATTATGTTGTCATTTTGGAGGCTTGTAATGATCCCAAGTCTTTAAATTGTTGTAACTTCTTTTGTATACTGAAGCAAATTATATTCATTTTAAATTTTTATCCAAAAATTAAAAAGAGTGGTTGCCTAATCATATTAAGTTCATTATACAAAAATATCTCTTAAATACATTTTTTCTAAAAGATTTATATTTTATTAATAAAATTTTATTTCACAAAATTAAGCACATTTTAGCTTTTATTTTATTAATAGAAACAGAAGATTTGGACATCGTCGCCACTCTTCGACGCCTTCTCATCTCGACTTCACGCCGTGATTTTACGACACTTCGCCGCCGGCCCGCAGCTGCTCGGTCATCGGAACAGATCAGCGTCATGCCTGCCTTCTCAAGACGTTTTGGCCCTATCCTCGACTTCAAGTCTCCCTCGGCTTCTCAGGTATGTGCATACTAGAAACTACAGTTCATTGAACAATTTGAATTTTTTGTGCTTGGCTAATTATGCATTTCGATTTTCCTTTCCCTTGTTACCTGCATTACGTAGTTTGTGAATTGTGCCTCCATTTTGATGAATTATGCAGTAGACATAGTTTGAATGGTTTGAACAAAACATCTAAAACTGCACATTAGGTGTTTGATAAATTGTTTCTATAGATTTAAATTGAGAGATTCTTCTTCATAGATAGATTTATTGAATTCCTTTAATGTATGATTTACTTTCACCTTTGTCCATGTGTGATGCTCAATAATATTGTCTATACATCTAAACTCTTTGGTACAAGTAGATTGTAGCCCAAATATATGGTAATACAAAGTATTGGGAACCAGGCAGAAGAAGATCGCCATCTGTGTCAAGCACTGGTTCGCTTTGGATAAGGAAGGGTTTGCAAGGAAGGCTAATAGTAACAAAGAGAGGGTAAGCAATGCGGGCTTCACTGTTTTTGTGAGGAAAAAAACTCAATGCAGGCCTTGCAACATGTCTATCCTTGATTTAATTCTAAAATCTTGTTGATTTAATGATACATATCTAATATAGGGAGGGATTGTTCGCCCCATGATGGGCAATTGTCACTTTTATAATTTATCAGGTATAATCCTTTTTTTATATATTCTTACATTTCTTAGTTAATTTAGTTAGGTGTCATTTCATAATGTTCATGTCATTTTTACGTTGGTTTTGGATCTTCAAATAATCACGTCAGGCTTGGTGACTGATATAATACAGAACTGTGACACATAATTCTATCTTTGTTTTGGTGGATTCTGATTGTGGTATAACACGGTTTTAAAATTCCAAAATGTCTTATTTTCTTGGTGCACTCATATAATGGTCATTGTGATATTAACAACTGTATTGCAGTTTCTGAATTTGTAAAACGAAACCTTCTATAAAGGTTTGGATTTTTATTCTATGACAAAGGCTAACAGTTGCTTTCTTATATAGTGGTGCAGAATGACCAATGACCATCATACTTAAAAGAAAGTCAATTTTAACCCTCTTATATTCTAATTATAATTTTGTCTTGATAATTTATTTCCTAACCATTTTATTACTGTGTTGTTGATGTATTACTTTGTTTTGTTGACTGTGCTCTTGTTCATGCAGGATTATGATAGTCCATTTAAGACTTTTATAAAATTAAAAAGAAAAAGCGAGAAAAGAGAGGTTGGGTTGGGACTCCACTTGATGTTAAATCAAATCCTAAATGGGGTCATGGGAGTGTTGTTTTAATTAAGCAAGGTTAGATACATACTCAAGATTCATTATTGAGTACTTCCACTAATTTAATTCTTAACTAAGAAAATTATATGTAATTTCTATCTATAGTTCTTAATTAAGAAAACTATATGTAATTTCCATATGCTCCATGAAAGGACCATTTATTCAATGAGTTACTGGCTAATGGTCCTAATCTAATCTTTATTCATCTATTCAACCATTTTTTTTTTAATTTCTCCAGAAATTTGTTTTTTTTATAATTATGTATGCAGGTCTGAAACCATTTGTGACTCTTTACCATTGGGATCTTCCCCAAGCCTTAGAAGATGAATATGGTGGGTTCTTAAGTCCTAACCTTGTGTGAGTGACAATATTTCTAACCCACCCTTTAGCTATATATTATGTTCTTACATTATAAGGTAAACTATAAATTAAATAGGTTTTTATTAATAGTTGAAAACCATTTTATATATATGCAGAAAGGATTTTGAAGACTATGTGCAACTTTACCTCAAGGAATTTGTTGATAAGGTTAAGAATTGGATTACAATGCATGAAGCATGGAGTTTCAGTATGGCTGGATATGTAGCCAGCATGTTGGCATTGGGTCGGTGATCTGATTGGCAAAACATTCATTGCAGGGGTGGTAATTCTGGGACAGAGTCCTATTTGTTGGGACACCATCTGCTTCTTTCTCATGTAGCTGTTGTCAAAGTTTAATTAATCCACCTGTCCTAAAGTATAATCCACATATGTCCTAAAGTTTAATTAAAGTTGTGGATTTGATTTAAGCAAAAGGTTTGAAATGTGTCTGCAGGTATCTCAGAAGGGTATGATAGGAATGTTAGTAGTATCTCATTGGTTCATTCCATACTCAGAAGAAGAAACTGATCAAGAAGCTGCTAAACGAGTCATTGACTTCATGCTTGGATGGTAGTAATTAATATTCCCCTAAACATGTACAATCAAACATTGACAACAATGAGGATCATAGTTTAGTCTACCTTTTGGTGCTCTATATGTAATTTTTTATTTAGACATCAAAAAATAATGCAAGGTACTTAAAAGCTGCAAAGGGTCATTTTTTACTCTGCCTAAGAACTGATTTCACATAAATCCACGCTTTGGCTCCACAGGATGAACTTCTCTCTGGCTGTGAGTTAGACTTATATCACCTTGTTTTTTGTGTTAAGGTTGTATTGTTTTTTCCTTGAAGGAACAGGGGACCATACATTTGAAAGGAGATTGCGTCTTGGTGGACCATAACATAGAAATAATGGTACTTGAGAGGTTAGCGTCAATTCTATTTAACTGTCCATTCAATATGTTTTTTTATTCATATTCATGATATATATATATATATGCAAAATTCAATCCAATCTATGGACAAAGAAGTCATGTGTTGCAGCGTACTGTAAAACTTTTGTGTGTTAGCAACTTGCCTTTATTGTGAATAGCAATAATTGAAGATGCCCGTTGTCTCTTACACTAGTTGGACTTTGAGGCAAGTTTTGGAAAAATGGGTGTTTGTGGACTTAGTATGGGTAAGACTCATCTAGAACCCATGCTAAAGTTCAAAATACTATATTTTAAGAGTCCTATCTTTCTCGGACTACTTAGTATATATTAGAGTTATAATGTGCTATATGATAATACGAGAGAGAAACTAGTGCCGTGGCTTGGACTATGTCTCAGTCTAAATGTTAAAAAGATAGTAGTCTTCCCAGAGAGTGGATTTAATTGAATAATTGACGTTTTAATGTTTACGGTTTCTAGCCTTTCTTTTTATATTTGTTTTTATTATTTCTGATTATTGGTGGTTTAATTTTTGTGAGTATTGTCTTTTTTCTTATTATTGGTGGTTTAACTTTATAATTATGATAGGAAAATACTGATGGTGAAGAAGAAAATTAAGATGATGAAGGATGGGAGATTTTCAAGAAAATTAAATTAAATTTAAATTTTGGTTAGAACATTAAGAATGTACTTGATATTATTACTTTTTTGTCATTTGAATTATGTGGATTTGAATTTATAATAAAAAAATAGCTATTTGTTAAAATTTTAGTTATTACTATGAATTTTTATATATTTTTCCATATTGCAAATTTGATTCTAAATTTAATGTTGTTAAAAGATTAGTGTTTTAAATTATTGCATCATTATTATCCTTGAAAACAAATGAATTAAAAAAAAAAAGTTTGGTACACCATCGGTTAAAAAGTGTTGCCTATAGGCAACAATTAAAATACATTGGCAAATATGAAGATTAAAACTGTTGTCTATACCAAAGAATAAGTAATGGTCAAAATCTGTTGTTAAATATAAATGTTAAAACTGTTGTCTATAATAAAGAATAGGTAACACGCAACGATTAAACTTGTTGCTAATTATAAAGGTTAAAAGTGTTGTCAATGATACGAAAATAGACAACGATTTTTATAAAGTGTTGCGTAAAGTTGAAAAAAAGTGTTGCTGAAAAGAATAAACAATGCTCGTTAACACTACATTTAAAGAATGTTGTTTATTTTTTAAGCAACATTTTTTATACTTTAGATAACAGTTTTTTAATGTTGTTATAGAACAGAAGTGTTGTAGTGACAACATTATCATTAACACATTATAAAGAGTTGTAATTTTCTCATGGCCTCAAGTAGTCATCATCAATCATTATATTTTTAGATTACATTATTATATCGCAAAATCATATCATTTCATCATGTCATAGAATAACAATCCAAGTAAGTGTCATGGCCCATATTTCCAACGATAATTGGTGTAAATATCAATCCTCGATAATTCATCAACCTTGATGCTGTTTTCATTAATCTTTACTACTCATACTTGTTTCAATGTTTTCCAATCATATTTATTGAAAACCCAATTGATTAGGTTAAAATTTATAAGTTATGGAGAGAGAGAGAGAGAGAGAGAGAGAGAGAGAGAGAGAGAGAGAGAGTTATATTGAGATATAAGTATATTTATTTAATGTACAACAACATAGCCCAAGCGAGGTGTATGCTTCTAGAACAACCGTATTTAAAATATACATCAAGTTTTCAAAATAATATGTTCATATATTGAATTCTATCGTTATATGGTCCTGAAGACTTGCTATGGTGGTTGTAAACATATCCGTTGTTATTTTAACATGATTATCATCCATCTCTATATTTTGATGGAGGATCAGTGACAATATTCTGATAATTTGAAAAATCTTTCACAGAAGAGTGAGTCTGGGATTTAGTGAGATAAATTCGTACTCAACTTATAAATTTATCATCAGTTAATGATACACAAGTATATCATAACCATATATTCATAATTTCAAACCAAGCTTAATAAATAAATCATAAATTTTCAGAGACTAACCTCCGAATGATGTCACATCACATCATCATTGCCATATTATGAAGAATCATGATTTTTTATGGTCTCAAGCCGTCATTATCAATCATTTTATTATCATATCTCATTATATCACATCTCAGTATTTCACAAAATACATAAATGACCACTTTTTAGTTGGCATTATCCAACATTATCATCAACACATTATAAGGAATTATGATCTTTATAGCATTAATAACTAACATCTGGCATTACACTTTTAGAACACAAGATCATATCACAATTTAACATCTCATAGAATAATAGCTCAAATGCATAAGTAAAATAAATAATAATAATTGAACTATTCCTTATTACTCTATTCCCATCTTATCATGTACAAATATAGTCTTATCCCTCCGAGTCAGTTTTATCTCACTTATCATACTAGAACGCACATATTCAAGATTGGTTTATTATTACCCATTACAACCCATCATTCACATTTCAAGTCTTCTAAGAACTTTTTATGCTTTCAACAGTATCATTCTCATAATACTTATATCATAGAATACACATTTCAATCACAATCTCAATCTCAATCATATATCTTTTGCCACATTATCATATTTCATCGTCATCATATCATAGATTATATACCATCCCGTCTCATGGGAAAATTTTCAAGCATTTCAATAGTATTATTTCTCATCACATTCATTTCACATAATTCTTTATCATATATCACATATCATCATCCTTCATCTTAAGATTCCAAGCAGTATCATTTTTCATAACAATCATATTATAGAATTGAAATTCAATTACCTTTCATCATTATTAATAATCATTTCTCATTATAGTCATAGCATAAGTTCTCATAAAGTATCAAATTATAATCATATACTCTTCACCATAGTCTTAATTACATGGGTCACATTCCATCACTAATACAATCGTACTCTCCTTGTCACATTTTAATAATACCATCAAGATTATTATCACAACATCAATAGGTTTAGACAATTAGATTTATTGGTATTAGCTTAAGTGTTGCTTATTTAGGACTTCTTAATTATTATATTCGAATTAGTTGGAATTCATATCACACAATACATTATCCATTACCATTATTATACTCGTATTAGTTAGAATTCATATCAAACAATAAATTGTCCATTACCATCATAATATCTCCAATATTGCTGCCTTAATAGCAATATTTATTTTATCCATCCAAGAATCCATATAATTTATATTTACAAATTTAATTACTCAATTTCCAATATATTGTAATGATGTTAATATTCTATTATTCAATCATTTAGTTATTTAATTATTTCCAAAATCCAACCACACCATCCATTCCACTATAAAGAAGAAGTTATAGGTAATGCATCATTATCCTATAAGTGTTTTAAACATACTTTAACATATATTTGATTTTTAGGGCTCACAATTTGAATTGCCTTTATGTACACTTAATTCGTGATCATGATCGTAAAAAATTGAGTATGCTTTTAGGCTATTGCAATTCAAATAAAAAATTTAGCTTGTTCTACATGATTCAAATTGACCTATCCTAACCCTATTTTTGATCTTGATCGCGATACAAATCGCGTGTAATCCTGGACTTCCCAAAAGTTTGTAACTTTTAACGAACAGACTCACATTTTAAACTATATTGGCTCGAGTCAAATTGAAGCCTTCACGTCTGGTTCTTGTGATTCTACATGACTTTCAGTTTTTGGGTTCGTGATTATGCTTGTGATTTTAATCGCACATCTAGATTTGTACAAGTTTTTAGTGAAACTACACATTTCCACAAGAACATCTTTTATTTCCTTAACCAAACTTTATAGGCTAATTTGGCCAACTTTTCATCATGAAAAAACAAAGCATATAACAAGCTTTTCCATTCAAACTACTATATTTATATCAACAACACCAATTAAAATCAATTTGTACCATAAGTTCACATGATACCCATTTTCTTTAACATAAATAATAATTCACTGGTTTATCATCAATTAGTTATTTTATAACTCATAAGAAAGGTAAAAATTATTCACAAAAGTGGCTAAGAACAAGAAATCAAACTAATATAATCAAAATCTTTAACATTCTTTATGAACAAGAGAGAAAAGGCATGTCAGATTTCCTTGGATTTTCAAGGGTTTTCTTATATCAATTAGTCAAATACCATTAGATCAAGACTTTAGTCCATAAAAACAAGCTACAAAATGGAAGATCTGAGCCCCAAAAATACCAAAAATCCATATGAATATATGGGTTGAACAATGACTTTTGAATTCAAAAATTCATATGTCAGATTATACTTGATGAATTAACAAGATTTTGGTATTAATTGAAGAGGAAGAAAAGAGGAATCAACAGTAAGAATATGAAAAATTAATATGAAAGATTGAATTGTTTACTTATAGAGAGAGAAAGTGTAGAGAGAGAAACTCTAAGTTGAATAAGAAGAAATGTTATTGCATGAATTGCAACTGGGGAAGGCTAGAAGAAGAAAAGGGAAATCAACTTTGGAGGAGCAAAAATGGAAAAAAAATGTGGGTCAACTTTTACTTTGACTTTTTCTTGATTTTTCTTCCTTTAATAGCCTTATCATTTCAACTTTGAGTTCAAATTTGGCACACTCATTGATCATTAGCGGGTTGTAAAATTTTAGCACAAATTAGTTGAATTAACTATTTTCGTAATGACTATAACTTTTGACTTACTAGGTATCTATAATCCTAGTTTCAATTTCATCAAAATTTTTTGGAAATTAAATCCCAAAAACATGCATTCTCTTATATATGCATTTGTAATGGAAGATTTCTTTTTTTTTTGAGGTTTCCTAAATTTCATATAATTTATTTCTATCATATTTGGACAATTCACATCTCAAAATCTAAAATTTCAAAACTCTCGAACTTCGATTTTGCCTTTTTTAGATTCTCTGAAAAGCTATTTTATTACTAAGATTAAATTTAGAAAAAAAAATTTAGTGTATTATAGTAAGTAAGTGAAATAAATAATTAAGGTCAAGATTCTCCTTGTTACTTCTTGCCATTATAACCCACACAATTGCTAGCTTTATCCCTCCAATTTTTTCCTTATTTCCATGTTACACAATGGAACACATAGATCTAGGATTCGGTTTATATTTACCATCTTATCACATCAATCACCTCTCATCATTATTAATCATCATCCATGTCTCTTGAGGAATTTTCAAGCTTTCAAGCCGTATCATTTCTCATAACAACCATATCATAGAGTTCATATTCAATCACAATCACATTTTCTTTGTCACATTATCATGATAATCATCAAGATTGTTGCTGTAGCATTAGTATATAAGCAATCAATAGATATCCCATCTATCCAAGGATTCAAGCAATAAGAGATTTTAAGATGGAGAATCTCAACAATCAACTCATTATACCATCTTTGTTCAATAATAATCATCATATTTCTACATAAGCTCTATTGTTCTTTATATACTATAGGTTGTTCTCATCATACTGTCATATTCTGTGTAGAATCACCAATCCATTGTATGTTTATAATATAAGCAAGGTGATCTCACCTTATACTTCTTATTTCTAACATATTTTATGTTCTTAGACTCATTCCCAATTATTAACTTTAACATTTAGATGAACTTCACAATTATCTTACCTTGTTAAAGGATCATTGACAAGAGAGAATTACTTTTTATTTGTCTTGTTAAAATTTAAGAATACTGGCAGGTAAATAAATGATGAAGTTCTCAATTAAGTCTTCAAGAATTGTGAGGAAGCATTTTAATTTATAGCTTTATTGGACTTATCCAATTTATTCTTTACTTAAGTTTTATGGAAAATATTTAAGAGTATAATTTCTTTATATGAAGCTAAGAAATGACTTTCATTATGTTAAAGTATGTTCAATTAGAACTCATCCAAAAAGTCTTATGTTCCTAAAAAATTCTAGAATTCATATCAAATAATTCACAAACCTAATTAGTCAATTCACAACACATTCAATACAATGCTAATACTTAACTAATCAATCATTTAATCATTTCCAAATTTACAATTCAATTAAGATGATAATAACAGTCTACTTACCTAGCCATTCTATTATGCTATTATTACCTTAACATGTACCATTTGCAATAACACATTAAGGAAAATCTCACAATTCAAGAGAACTAATAAGCAATTGGGTTCCTAATCCCAATCATATAATCCATATATCTATAGAGAAAAAGTTATAGGCAACACATCATTAACTTATAGTATATAAAAAATATTTCAACATGTTTTTCATCTCTAAGGCTCACAATTCGAATCGCCCTTTTTGCATTAATTTCGTGATCATGCTCGTAGAAACAAAGATGCATTCAATCCATTGCGATTCAAATAAAAAATTGAACTAGTTCTATGTGATTTGAATTGACCCTTCCTAGCCTTGTTATTGATCCTAATCACGACTTGAATTGCGTGTAGTTCTAAACTTCCCAAAGGTTTGCAACTTCAAGTGAACAGACTCATATTTTGAACTAAAACTTCTTGAGTCAAATCGGAGCATTCATATAATGCTCTTATGATTCTAATCATGATCTTACTGGAATTTAAGTTTTTGGGCTCACAATCATGCTCATTATCATGATTGCACGTCCAGTTGCATACAACCCTATAGTACAAACATACATTCCTACAAGGACAATTCTCATTTTCTTAACCAAGCTTCATGAGCTATCTTAACCAACTCCAATTCTCATTTCATTTTCATACCTATTACCATATTCATATAGCTATGCAATCTTACACATTTACACTTTGGTTCCAAAGAATCACACATATACTACCATTCCAATATTTTCATCAAATAAATTTAGCTAGACAAAATATCAACTAATATAAACTTAGCCCACTTTTAATCACAAAGAAACTGAGCATTTTTGCAAATATGAGAAGAGAGAAAGATTTACTCACCTAAATGGCTGGAAACAAGAATATCAAAGTGATCTGACAAAAGTTCTTTGATACTCTTAGTGAACAAGTAAGAAGGGCATGTTAAATTCTTGGATTTCAAGAGTTTTTTATTTCATCAAGTAGTCAAACACCATTAGATTATGATTTCATTCCATAGAAACAAGGTAGAAATAGAAAATTTAAGCCCCAAAAAACCAAAAATTCATATGGATTTATGAAATGAATAGTGAAGATGAATAATAACTTTTGGATTCAAAAATTTATAATTCAAATTATACATAATGAATTGACAATATTTTGGTAAGAGGAAAATGAGAGGAATTAGTATTTTTCACGAAGGAATGAGGTGCTTACTTGAAAAGAAATGGTGTAAAGAAAGTGGACTTGCAGCCCAAAGTTGAAGCTTGAATATGTTGCATGAAATGCAACAGGTGGGTGTAGGAAAGGAAAAAAAGGAATTGACATTTGAGGGGTAGATTTGGAAAAATTTAGTTCAACTTTTACTTTTGATGTCTTAATTAACAAGTTTTTAAAATTTTCCTTCAGTGACTTTATTAACTCTTTCAACTTTGAGTTTGAATTTAACATATTCACCGATCACCAATTGCTATGAAATTTTAACACAAATTAATTAAATTAGTTACTTTCATAATAACTATAATTTTGTGTTCGTAAGGTACCTGTAATCCTAGTTTCGATTTCTCCAAATTTTGCGGATTTTATCAAAATTTTCAAATTTACCTTATTTTAGATTCCCTAAAAAGCTAATTTATTATTGAAATTAATTTTAGAACAATTCAAGATATTACATGGTCCAATCCAACATGGTAAAACAATTGCTCAAATGCCAATTTGAACAGCTAAGTTGGAATTAAAAATTATAAATAAATATTAATAACGACTCATTAAATGGCTTTAACCATCGTTTCTCTTGATCGTGGGTGTTGGGCAAAATTGCTGGCTTTAAGCATTCAAGATGATTGCACAGAGTGAAGATTGCTAGAACAACGGCAATGGACAAACACACTCTGTAACAAAGGAACAAAGATTTGCAAAGAATAAAGTTAGTATGTCAATAGCTAGCTGCAAGAAACATAATTGCAACATTTTCTGCAATTGTGGAAGGAAAGCAATTTTTTTGAAATCTAAAAGAAACAAGAACTAGAGGAGAGTGTTCTATAGATATCCACATTGGCAAAATGAAGAAATGTCTTATGGGTTCTTTAAATGAGAGGATGAACTAAATGAGGCTTTGATGAACAATGCTCAAGATGAAGGGAAAAAAGAAGACTTAAAAATGGAGAAAGAAAAGGACAAAAAAGTAGCTAAATTAAATAAACAGTTTCAAAATTATGAAAAAGAACTGACAAGATTGAAGTTTATATGTAGTTTTTTGGTAGTTCTATTAATTAGAGTGATGCTTGGAAGGTTGTTTTGGTGAGTGTTTATGTAATAGGTATTAGAGGTATTACTTTGTTTTAATGAGTGTTTATGTAATTTACAGTATTTATTTAATATTCATAATGCTTTGGATGTAGGTTGATTATGCTAAAATAGTTGTATGATTAATGGGTATTTTTAATGAAAGTGACATTGTTGTTGGAATTTTATTATATAATTTGTTAAGAAATTTGCATGTTCAAAGTGCAAAATTCTGTAGGATACTATAAAATGCTAAAAGTGTAAAATACAATGCAAAATCTATAGTAAATTAACACATAGAAATTTGCAATGCAAAATACTGCAACAGCATAATTGTAAAAAAATTTGGTAATGTTTTGGGTGTTGCAAGGGCAAGTACTTGGATTATTTTGTATGCTTAAAGTTCAATTGTTAATCTTAACCAAAATTTACAGGAATAAGGCAAGTAAGCTGTGTTATTTTAATTATGCAAAGTTTGTTAATTGGTCTAAAAAACTGGATTAATTACACAAAATAATAACTAAGATGTATTCAATAACTATTGCACCAAATAATAATAAAACAATACCATCACAATGACCAAAAGATATCATCATATTAGTAGGTAGCAATTTCATGGCAGTTTGAGATAAAGTCCACAATAAAAAAATTCCTTATATTTGTGACAATTATATTATTAATATTTTGATGGTTTTGACCCTTACAAATATTATTGTAGTGGTTCAGGCAACTGTCATAGAAATGGCTGCTTCAACATATTTTTGTAGCAGTTCTAGTTGATTGCTAGCATAATGTCACTAACTTAAAATGTTGTGATAGTTTTCAGTTTCATTTTTGCAAGGGTTTTAACTGTTAGCCTTAGAGGTTGTTAGATCAGGATACTCTAAACTACAAATTGGTTTTAATGTTGAAAAAGTAATTTATTATCTAACAATATCTTTTAGTGTGTTTGAATTTATTTTTCAGGTATTTGATTCAAGAATGTTGAAGAGATTCAAGATTAGTGTTTAAGATTTTGATTTT
>JANHAO010000234.1:0-46927 GCA_026873985.1 Saraca asoca
ATTGTCCACTCACCTTGGAATCAGACTGTCTACTTGAAGAAGATTTCACTATGATCTCACAACTGGAATATCAACATCCTTAATATCTTTCCCAAGACGATTTCAGAAGCAATCTAACAATCACAAGTCATTTTTCAGAAATTTCACTTATAAGGATCTCAACTTATCTAACTTGAAATTTTAACACATGATTACTAGAAAATAAATCTTTTGTTCTACGATTGTTCATTGGGGTCTAATGAGTCAGTACGCAGCTCGGCCAGAGCTGGGATGCTACCGGTGAGCTTATGGAAGCTTTTGAACAAACAGTACTATTTAGAGCATTTAACACAATGTCTTGAGAAATCGATTGTAGAGTTACTAGAAAATAAATTTGATGATCTAGGAATACTCACCAGGTCCAGAAGAGGCTACTGTCAGCTCGCCGCCAGCGACTTAGGACTCAACACTGGTCGAACAAGGGCTGAATAAAGGGGGAAGAAGAAGAAACCCAGCTGCATCACGCTCGCCGAACGACGGCCACCGTTGGTGTGGCTGAACCACCACACAACGCTAAGACACGGCAAAGGTCCGAACTCCCTCAGCACTCCGGTGAGCTTCCGAAACAGCCACGCTGAATCAGAGAATGGGGAGGAAGTCGGAGAAGAGAAGGAGGGTGGCCAGTGAGTGAAGGGGAAAGAAGAAGAAGAAAAAGAAGAAAGGAGGAAGAAGGAAGCTTGGGGAAATTCTGGAGATTTCGGGAAGGAAGGCCGAAAATATCAGCCAACCCGCCACCTGGAACCGACTCAATTGGTCACAGCCCAAATTTTTTTTTCTTTTCAATTTATGTTTTGGCCCCAAAAGTTTGGGTTATTTCAAAAATTTCCCCACCCGATCTCAAGACTTTTCAATTTAGTCCTTGTCGAAACTTTCATTTAAGTCCTTTTAAATTTTAAATTTTATTTTCAATTTCTCTTTTTATTTTCTATTTTTTTTCTGGTATTACAAATACAGACCTAAGTATAACCTTTGAATCAAGAGCTAATAAAATAACTGAGTGTATGTATCTCAAATTATGATTCACCTTACTTATATAGTAATATCAATTACATTATCCAAAAAAATATGTATTTTGGTTGCCCAATAGTTATATACCCAAAGTCATAACCACAATACTTAATTTCATCATTATCCTATAATAATGAAGTGTAATTAAGCTTAAAAATCATAAATGAGGAATCAAGAGTTTTTTATGGTTATAAGAGATGAACACATGTTTAATTTCTAATAATAAGCCACATAAATTTTTCATTATTGGTATTATTAGTAAATTAAACATAATCACATATGTGGAGATTGAAAAGACACACTTTTTCTTCCTTACACATTCGATCTACATAGATAGAAAATAGGCCTGAATTATGTTAAGGAATGAACTAAAAGATACATCTTTATCTTTTCTCAATAATTCTATCATAAATGAGAAACAACACACATTGGAATTTAGAAAACATTTTCTTTTTTATTCCATGTAACTATCATGTGGATTGAGATTGTATCATAAGATTTGTTAATAACTAATTAGAGTGGACCAATATTGATACAAGTTTTACAAGCATACCACGTAAGTGCCAATACCAGGTAGATTCACCAATAATCAAATCCATTAAGTGTAATGTTGTACACACATTTGGATATTTGTGCTCACTAGCTCAAATATTCTAATAGTTCTTACTCACACTAAATGAAACTTGTGACCACTTCAATCAAATAAAACAACGCAAACCAAAAAATAACAAGACTAAACTCACACACTATATGCATATTTGCCAAAGGGCATGTGACCTTAGGCACAAAAATGAAACCACAACACCATGCAACTATTAAGTATATATGGGAGACTTTTCCTCAACCTAAATATGATTACATGTCACAAGTAGATGAGATCACAAGATAATTTACAAGTTATCATGATATCCCTTAAGTTATCTAGCCAGTGATCCTATGAATATTAATTGTGCTTACGATATCCCAAAATCTAGCTAATACATATTAATTTGGCTATCATCAATCACTTCGTAGAGTGTAAACACAGCCTTAACTCATGAAACATACCAAACAGTGAGTTAACTCTGCCTTCAAAAATCATATAGCACTTGATCTTATTACACAAAGTAATATGTCACTTTATCAAGTACAAATGACATTAGCTAATGTGATCTCCTATTCAAAGAGCAAAGGCAAGTTAGAGGTGGCACAAAAATAAAGAAACATCAAGTGCTTTAAGTGCTTGGGTCATAGCTACTATGCCTTTGAATATTCTAATAAAAGAGTCATGATAATAAAAGGTAATGGGGAGGTTGAATCAGCTAATGAACATGAAAAGGAGGAAGAAAAGTCCAATTCAAGTAATAAAGAGAGCAATGAAGTGTTAGAAGTTACGTTTGAAGGAAAGGCACTAGTTGTGAGAAGAGCTTTGAATGCCCAAGCTAAGAAAAGGAGTAAAGAGTAAAGGAAGAATATTTTTCACACTAGTTACCATGTAAAAGGCTAAAAAGATTAGGGAAGCAATTCAAAGGCTTTACTACACACTTTGGAGCTCACATGAGGAGTATGGCTTTAGAAATTCAAGAGTTATTTGCATTGAAACCATGTAATTAAATGGAGCCACTTGAGCATCCACAAAGCCGCAACATGGTTGATTGTGTGACACTAGTTTTGGAACTGCTTTATGTTGAGTTGGACACCACTTATAGCCACTTGGATAAGCTAAAATGAGGTAAATTATTTATAGCTTGTTTGGGCATGACATGGGCTCTTTTATTGTATCATTTTATAGGTTGTTTTGAACTTTTTTGTTGCATTATTTTAGGGCTGAATTGGCTCATGTTTTGCCACGACATGTGAGGCATTGATTAGCCTATTTTTATGGCTTGTGTTTGAACCTTTGTAATGACTGAGACTTATTTGTTTTTGGTTGATTTTTGTTTGGTATTTTGGTGGGCTTATTTGGGACATTAATCTAGCCTATCTTTATTGAGTAATTGCTATTAAGGAAGGTATATTTCCTTCACCATTGAGATTTGAACAATTATGAAAATTGAAGTGTTTCTTCTTGAGAGAGTGCTTTCCTAGGATTCTTACTAGAACTTGAGACTTATCAAAGAACTTGCTCTTTGTAATATCAAATTCATCACTTATGACTTTCCTTCTTCTTATTCTAGAGTGTGGCGTGAATATCCTTTTCTTTTTTCTTTTCCAATTTTTTGCTAAATTTTGTTGAATTGGAGATAGGTCCATGGGAGATCACATCAATAGCTATGTATATATGTATCACTAGATTTTTCCCTCTATGCCATTATTTAATAACCCAAAACCATGTATCTACCTAATCAGGTTCTCTCAAGTTGAATTGTCATAACCTTATCAGTCCCCTGTTAAAGTAGATACTCTAATTTCAAGTCATCAAATAACAAATAGTAGTCACTAAGAATATCAAGGTGAACAAGGCACATCTGATCACAGAGAAAACTCACACACTTGAAAACAAGGATCACTTCAAGTTATTCTCTATCTGCTCATTTATACACACATGATATGCACACATGCTATAGGATAGCTTCCTACATATGTGATTTACCCACAAAGTGAGTTATCATCTCCCATTTAAATCATTTAACATGAATTCACCTAAAACTCCCACTTGAACAAATTAAGAGAAAAAAACATGAGCTCATACTAGGGGAAAAACAAAACAAGTTTTACAAGTATGTGTTAGCAAATACCATATGCAACAAGTTAATCAGCCTTATGACTAACCTGAATTCATTCCATAGAAGAATTCACACCCTGTCACATAGGTTAACATGTATTCATGGTCATACATGCTCTATAAATTCAATATTACCTAATCCTAAATAAAGTAATAATAATGCTAATTTAGGGCGATTATTAGAAACTCAAGTTGTTAACACTTATCAAAATAAGGCATATTTCCTATTAGATGGCATGTCATTGTGACAAATAGACTGTGCTTATTTTACTTGAGTAGTCTAATCTTTATTCTTACACAAAAAATAGAGTCGGATTGTTCATGTGAGAGAATCTATCCATAACCTATGTTTGACATACCATAATTGTTCGTTCTAAAGCAAAAACAAGAATATGCATGAGAAATGAACGAAGAATATTCATCATATTAACACATAAGTAATACACCACTTCAATCAACATGGATACTAAACAAATAACAATAGAAAGAAAAAAAATACAAATAAGGAACTACAGGCTACAAAGTCCTATTGCTTGAACATACTTGGCAAATAAGGCTGATGGAATAGGCTTACTCAATGGATCCACCACCATTTGACCTGGAAGCATGTATTATAAATGTACTTTCTTTCCCTTAATTGCATCACTTATAAAGTTATACTTAATCCTTATAGACTTGGTATTTCTATGATACTTCGAATCCTTTACATAAGCTAATGTGGCCATACTATCACAATGAATAGTGACTGGCTCATTAAGTGCCCCAATTCCTAAATTTTGAAGGAAATGACCAAGCCATAAGGCTTCTTGCATAGTAGCTGCTCCAGTTACAAACTTAGCCTCCATCATGGATAAAGCCATATAGGTTTGCTTCTTACTACTCTAAGAGATAGCTCCACTATTGAACAGAAAAATCTAACCATATGTAGACTTATACTCATCTCTATCCCCACCCCAATCAGCATTAGTGTACCCTTGTAATCATAGGTTACCACCTTGGTAACATAACCAATAATCCTTAGTACCCTGAAGGTATCTAAAGACCCATTTAACACACTTCGAATGCTATTGGTCTGGATTAGATGAATAATGAGCTAGTAGACCCATCGCTTGGCTAATATCTAGCTGTGTACACAACATGGCATACAATAGATTTCCAATCCCATTAAGGTATGGAATAGTTTTCACCTCCTCTTTTTCTTTGGGGGTGCTCAGATACATTGACCCATCAATCTTACAATTTTGGGATAAAAGTGTACTCATTGCCTTAGAATTATGCATGTTGAAACACTCAAGAATCTTACCAAAGTTTCTTGTGACAACACCGACAAACTTCTAGACATGTCCCTTAGAATCTTAACTCCAAGGATATAAGTGGCCTTACCTAAATCCTTCATTTCAAATGTAGAGGGCAACCATTTCTTAATTACATACACTAATTCTAAGTCATTACTAACCACCAGAATGTCATCCAAATAGAGTGACATTATTACAAATTTATGCTTTGAATGCATCAAATATACACAATAGTCCTCATCTAGCATCTTGAAACCAAAATTCAAGATTGACTCATGGAACTTTAGGTACCATTGTCTTGAAGTCTGCTTGAGACCATAAATAAACTTTTTAAGTCTACAAACTTTATAAATCCCCTCACTCAAATTATCATTGAGAAAGGCAGTCTTAACATCCATTTGATACAATTCCAAATCAAGTTTAGCAACAATGGTTAGAATCAACCTAATGAAATTAAACCATACTACAAGTTAAAAGGTATCTTTGTAATCGATCCCCTCTTCTTAAGTGTACACTTTGGTTTGTACCTTTCTATATTATCATCTACATTCTTCTTTATTTTAAGAGCCCATTTGCTCCTAATTGTCTTTTAGCCTTGAGGAAGATCCACTAATTCCCATACTTGATTAGCATACATTGAATCCAATTCATCACTCATTGCAATTAACCAATTGTCATTATTTGAAAAATCAAAAGCTTCCTTATAATTGCGTGGCTTATCATCCAAAGATGTGGCCAAGTGAACCTCACTTTCCTTATAATTGTCTTTTAGGTTCCATTTCTTGCTCAGTTAGGTAAATTATGTGAACACTAGTCAACTCACATATCTCGTACTTCATCATTTGTAATGACCATTGTATGAACATTATTTATTGTTATAGTTTTTGAAACTTTACTGATGAAATTGATTATTGATAATAGGTTGTGCACAATAGCAAGGCAATCTACATAGGGAATAAGGTCAATAATGTACAACAAAAGTGATTCGTCAATTACATTTTAATACTCAAGTTAATTCTAGATACAAAGTTTTGATATCAATAAAGAGAATAAGTTGTTGGGCTACCTAATGGCTTTACATAGGCACTTATCACACTTTTAATTATACTTCTAAACGAATAATGAACAGTCACATGTTCATGATGTATTTTTGGCATGAATGAAATTATTGCCTTATATGGTTAGGAAATGCAATCCTGTTATTCGTGCATGATCCTAGGTGTATTTAGTTTGTTATGCATATCTAATGAATTGCTTTCATCAAACATAGGTATTTAGTTTGTTATGCATATCTAATGGATTGCTTTCATCAAACATAGATTTGAGTACTATATTTTTAGTTAAATCGATCGACTTGTTGTCAATTCAAGGGCTACATGTTGTGTTACGACCTAATTGTTTAATCACAATTTTACTTCAAACAATTTGTTTATTCTGGACTAATCAATCGACCTGCTTGTCAAATCGATCAACTAGCCCAATCTAATAGTTGTTGATTTTGAGTTGTATCAATAATATATATATATATATATAATGCTAGGAAAATGTTACTTTTTATATGAATTTTTAACACATACATATTATATGGTCATGTTTAATAATTGTATTACGGAAAAAATATGATATCATAGTTCAGAAAGGTCTTGTAAGGAAGTATAAGTTAAATTAAATCTCACTGATTCAAACAAGACAGATAATAAATTATATGTTAAAATTGATTTAACAAATTAAAAATATTAAAAAAAATGTAGGGTTTTCTTATTTTTAGTTTTTTTACCCAATTTAACACCCACATTAAAAGGAAAAATTCGGCTAAAAAAATAAATTAAAAATAATGAAAGAAAATCAAGAAAGAGAGGAAAAGACTGAAGGAGAGAAATAACCCCATTTGATCATCCGTTTTTCAGGTGAAATGAATTGTCAATGTTGACTCTATAAAAGAACGATCAAGAACCAGGGACCCCGTTTCTTCCTTCTCTATTTCATTTTCAATTTCAATTCAAAGTGGTTTTTTTTGGTACCAATCCCGAATCTCTCGTTCTCTCTCATTTCTGAGCTTCATTGATGTTCTGGATAGATTCATCTTTGAATTTGTCTTCTTCCTTATCTGTTGTTGGAGCAGATATCAAGAAACAAAAATGGAAAGGGGGGATATTGAAGGTGGTGGAGACGACGATGTTCGAACGCAGAGGGAAACCAAGTATCGTCCTGTCTCCGCCAATGATCGAGCGGTGCTCGAGATGTCATCTATGGATTCTGGCCATCCTTCAATTTCTAATCAGTTCCATTCCGTAAAGTATGTTCTTTCTCTTGGCTAGCTATATGTACAAGAAATTGCAAAATTAAATGAGAAAACTATTATAAGGTCATGTTTAGTGGGGAAAAAATTTGTATCCTACGTAAATTTTTATATTTTTTTTTTACTTTTTTTTATTAAAAGATGTTTTCCTGTGAAAATTTTTTATATTTTTAATAATTTTTATTAAAAATCATAATTTTTGTATGAAAATAAAAAATATTTATAATTTTTTTTTATAAAACTTTAAATGATGAAATTTGAATTTATGTAAAATTGTGTTCAATTATAATCTTTTTATATGAAAAATTATAAAATTTCATGTTATGATATCATAAAAATTTGCAAACTTTTTCGAATATCCATGGAGATTATTATAATAAGCGAAAATTGCAAATAACCCTTGTGGTTTGCCCGTTTGCAAATGACCCATGTGATTCAAAATGTGCCAAAGTGACGTTTTTACACAGTCAGCACATGATCTGAGGTGGTTTATTCCTTCCAATTTTTTACGGAAATAAGACGAGAAGCACAAAAATGCAAATTTCTTCAAAATTTGACACAAATCCATATTAGAAAACCAAACACTACCTGAAGCAACTATGTATTCAAGTTTTTGTTCAAATCTCCACGCGAAACAGTCCAGTGTTTTTGTGTGCACAAAAGCATGAAGAAGTCAAAAAAATTGTTAAAAAAAAAAAAGGAAGAAGAAAAAAGGAACCATGTTATTTATACATATAGCACAATTGGAGGCAAACCCCAAATATATTAGGGGAGTTGACATCCATGGTCAAGCATTAATGTTCTGGCTGTAGCATCATTAAACAATCAAAATATAAATAGAAGTTAACTCAATTATCCTTTACTAAAAAGGAGATAAGCACATGCATTAGGTGAACACTGAAAAACTCCTCCCTCAGATAAATTTCTGGGAAATCAAGGGGTTGTAGAATACAAACTTCCCATCATTCATATTTATTTTAGGCATAGGAAAACAAAGAAGTAAACTAAAAAAAAAAGGCATCACGAAAATGAATAACACATCACTTATCAAGTTTAATGGATTTCATGTGACAAGAAAAAAAATTTAGTAACGGAAGAAAAGTACATGAAGGATGAGAATTTGCCTTTAAGAATACAATAGGGAGCTCTCCTATCCACCTATAAATCTATAATGCAAAACCTTTTAAGAAAGTCATATGTTGACACTCATAATGAAGCAAAGAAACCGACACTCTTACATAGAATGGGAGGAAAGAAATCTTTCCAGGAAGATTATGGGATTTCTCTTCGTCCATGAACACCACAACCAGAAAAAAAAGAACACATTTCCAAAGGTTCTTAAAATCTTTTTAACTACCAAAGCCTCTTAAATGAATGACAGATATTGATCAATGATGCTGGCAAAACCCATGGCTAGACTGTATTGACTTATATGACCCTTGAGAATGATATGAGTATTTTGGAGTCATCAATCATTTGATATCTAAAGGAACATTATACCATCCATTTGCTATAATAAGAGCTTAGTTTTATCCTCATGTGACACCAGCATATGGGTTCAGTAATACAATCATTAACTTGAAATTGTGGGGTTTCAATCTTGAAAAAGGGTGTAACTGTTGGCTTTTTTTTTTCTTTCGTCTGAGAAGAGAGAACAAGTGAGAGAATATATGATTTAAGTGTTTTATATTGAAGGAAGTAAGATAGCATCTTATAATAGATTGAATTTATTTGTTGTTAGCATACTTTTAATGAGTAGGTTTATACTGTGTCAGGAAAATGAATGAAAGTAATAATGCAAATGAAAGGAACCCTCATCAAGCACGAGCTAATCAGCTACAGGGAGAATCAAAATTGGAATTGTTTGGTTTTGATTCTCTTGTCAACATTCTTGGCGTCAAAAGGTGGGCCACTCTTTGTCACCTTGTACAGCTATAACTTATCTCCTTCAGCAACAGAATGATAATTTTTACCTTACAAACTAGTGTTATTCATATTTCATTTTCAAATCCTGTACTTAGTTGTTTTACTATTAATGGTCCTACCTTCCTTCTTGCTTCTTAAGCAGAAGAGGTGTAATAAGAGACATGTTTATACTCAACTATGATTTTAGTTTGGAAATTTCTATCAAAAAGAAATTTTAGTTCAGAATGATTTCTATGCTTATGTAATGTTAACAACTCTAAATAACTACATCCTATGTTGACCCAGTATGACAGGGGAGCAAAGTCAACAACCATCTAGTTCTAGTGGTGGTAAGGATGTGTATATCGCTACTGGGCAGCCAATGGTACGGAACTTTACTGTCAAAAAAATCTTCCTTCTTTTCAATGGTGTTCTATTAATTTAGGTATAGTGATGGACACTGATTTAAGTTGTTAATGGTTTGAATTTACAAAAGAAGATTCAACTTTATATGATAACATATTGTGTTTCTTAATTCTTGTCTTCGTCAAACAAAAAGCATAAGAAAAGTACTTTTGTTTGCTTGGGTCATTGTTATTTGTTGCATAATTATGATATTAGAATGTTGTTATGATGATAATTCATTAGCAAGGTCCCTTCATCACATTATTCATCTATGTGAAAATTTAATATTTTACTAATCAGGAAGGAAAAATAGCAGTCTATATGATTACATCATACTTTTTAGTTTGTTCACTGTGTTAGTACTTTTCTTGACTGTGGACTTGGACCTATCTAACGAATTTGGTGAGATTCATAGATGTATAGTTCTGATACCTTGTACACCTTTCATGAAGATTACAAGAAATCATGATTGTTGTGAATATGTCATATGATCCTTCTGCTTTTGGTGTTAGACTTTGAAACTCACTAAATTTTTATGGTCTTTGTTTTGTTATCTTACTAAAAAATTTATCATGCAGCCTTCTGGTCCCAAACTGGGTACAATGATGGGTGTATTCATTCCATGCTTACAAAACATATTGGGAATCATCTACTACATTCGGTTTTCTTGGTAACTTGTATATTTCTTTAAGTCTTACCTTGTTACAGTTAAGATCTTTAATAAAAATGATAGTGCTATCAACTTTGGGTTTTTTGCTTTTGCAAAGTTTATGGGAGGATTGTTGTTGGTTGACCTGTTAAATTCTAGTGTTGCTTATATGGTATGTTATTCTCTTTTTGGTACTATTAAATTAATTCATGGTGCATAATTTTTACAGTTCTCTGCAGGGAAAAAACCATCCAACATACAAATTTATGATTCCACTAAACCACAAATTTCCGCAATAAACACCAATTGTATATGTATTTTGCTTTAAAGGGGTAAACTTATATTGTAATTAGTATGTTTTTGCCTTGATATCCTCTAATATTGGAAGATATTGTAGGAATTATATGAATAAGAATTTTTTTTTTTTGGGAAGGATAAGGCTCCCTTCAAGATGCTCTAATACGAACAATGTGCTGCAAATTAGAAGACCCGTTAAGATTCTTTCATTTGATATTGGTTGTTTGTATTATTGAAGTTCAGAGACAATTAACATCTATTTTACATTGCGAGGTGGATAAGCATCTTTAGGATTGTCTTTTTTGTTCCTTGAGAAACTATGTGTTTGTTCAACTTCTTTAGCTCATGTTTTGTCTATCCATTACAAGAGTTTGGTAGTAGGAAGAAGCATAAGGTGCTTTGAAAGCATGCTCTTTTTGCTGGCTTGTGGTGTCTATAGTTAGAGAGTAATGCTATAATTTTTTAGCAAAAATCTTTCCACTCATCTTTTATGGAATATAGTTGTTTTCTTTGCATCACTTTGGGTGTCAGGTCATGTTCTTTAGGGGTTTACGGGAGTTAGGTAGTGTGGAGGAGTTGAAGGTGCTTTGGAAGTGTGATCTTTTTGCTGGCTTGTGGTGCCTATAGTTAGAGAGGAATGTTAGAAGTTCTCAGCAAAAATCTCTCCCCTCTGATCATTTATGGGATAGAATTGTTTTCTTTGCATAACTAGGGGTATCACCTCAAGCTTTTAACAGGAATTCTCTTATGGATTTATAGAGGAATTGGAAAGCTCTCTTAAGTTAGAGCTCTTTTTTTTTATCTTATTTCTTATGTTTTCTTTAGGAGGATTTCTTGTCCTGCATATTTTTCTCTTCTCTTTCTTAATAAAATAAAATATTTCTATATCAAAATATAAATAGATAAATAAAATTTTTATGGTTAAAATTCAGAGTGACTATTGTGGAAATTAATTCTTAAGTAAGACCTTCTTATTTTTCATTAATGTGATACAATAGAAAATGGATCAACACAACAGGAAGAGGATAAAAGATTATTGGTGAGCCTAATTTTTTGTCAATTGCAAACCATGGATATTATTACCACACATTCTAGCAGAATTGGCCTTTTATATGACAAAGTGATTAGGATTGTGGCTTTAACATCAGAGTTCTATTGGCTAATTGCAATAGTTCTTTTCTTTGAAATTGAATTATTCTCTGGCTAAATCTGATATTGAATGTCAACTATGCAGTAGTTGCAATAGATTGATAATTCTATCTTACTTCATACGGGATTTTATGTATTACAATATTAATGCATGTCTTTTTGGGATTTTTTAAGTCTTGCAATATTTTTGTTTGGCCATCATCAAACTAACCATAATTTAGATTGTTTTCTTTTCTATGATTTTCCATAATTTAGGATTGTTGGTATGGCTGGCATTGGGGAGTCATTGTTGCTTGTTTCATTTTGTGGCTTGTGTACTTTCCTTACTTCAATATCACTGAGTGCTATTGCAACCAATGGTGCCATGAAGGTATGCACTTTATAGTTGTGTGAAGCTATTGAAATCAATGGTGCAACTATGATATATCCTGTATTTTCTTTAAAAGTCTGATTTGGATTTGTTCTCATATAATTCATTATGCTTCATATGATATGCTAGATTATTTCAAAGGATGTTGTTCAAACTAGACTTAGTGGTTAAGTTGAAAAAGGAGTAGTTGTGATGTCTTGCACAAGTAATGTGTATTGGGGTACATCTGTGGTAGGGAGTGATTGACTACTAGTTGTTAGCTTGCTTTTGAAGTGAAAGGGATTCAGTATACTTCTTTTAATTGAAAGTAACTTTCTATAAAGAGGGTAAGAGAGCTGTTTGGATTGTGCTTAGTTTGCCACCATTTGGTGCATTTAGTTGAAAAACAATGCTATAATTTTTAGAAATTAGGCAGAGTCATGTCCTTTTGTGGGATAGGATTGTGCTTGTAGTCTCTCTTTGACTAAAAGCTAATGATTATTTTAGAGGCGTTAAGAGAGAGAATTGTGAAGCTATACTCTACAATAAGGCAGATATATCTATTTATATTGAAAAATACATATAGGAAGTAAGGTTACAATAGGCCTATGATTCATGACATATTTGGGCCTGTAACTAATCCATTTACTAACATTCCCCCTCAAGTTGAAACATAAATATTAAATATGCCCAACTTGTTACAAATATTATCAACTCTTTTTCCTGTAAGTGCTTTAGTAAATAAATCAATAAGTTGATCCCTAGTTTTAATATGTTTAAGATCAATAAACCCTTCATGGAGTTTTGCCTAACAAAATGGCAATTAACCTCTATATGTCGTTTGCTCATGAAACACTGGATTTGTAGCAATGTGAGTAGCTGCTCGATTATTACACTCCAAGTTGAAGAAGAAGATAAGAAATTCGCTCAAGCTCAGATGTAACATGAGCTATAGCCCGATATTTAGATTTTGCACTTGACCAAGACATAACATCTTGTTTCTTGATTTTCCAGGATACAAGGTTTCTACCAACAAACACACAATATCCTAAAGTAGATCTTCAACCCATAAGACATCTTGCTTCATCTGCTCAGAAAAGCCTTCTACTTTGCAAAGACCATGATTTTTGTATAAGATTCCGCACCCAAGTGCCTTGTTGAGATATTTAGGATGTGTATGATTGCATCCTAATAGAAGGTTTTTGGAGAATTTATGAACTGACTTACTATACTTACTAGAAAAGCAATGTTAGGCTTGGTGATAGTAAGGTAGTTTAGTTTCCCCACTAACCATCTATATTGTTTTAGCTCTTCTAGTAATTCTTCATCTTCCAATCCAAGCTTAATATTTGGAATCGCAAGGGTGTCATATGGTTTGGTACCAAGTAAACCCGTTTCATTCAAAAGATCAAGAACATATTTTCTTTATAACAAGAAAATTCCTTTCTTATTTCAAGCAATCTCAATGCCTAAGAAGTACCAAAGTGCTCTTAGGTCCTTAGTTTGAAGAAAAACTTTCAATTTTGAATTACCCAAGCTATCACTACCAATAATTGTAATATCATCCACATAGACAACCAGAAGAATACAACCCAAATCTAATTGTTTATAGAACACAAAATGATCATGATCACTCTTCTTCATCCCAAGTTCCATTATCACATCATTAAATCTTCCAAACCAGGCCTGAGCAGATTCTTTTAATCCATATAAGGACATTTTTAACTGTCACACCTTTCTATACTCCTCCTGAGCAATAAACCCAAGTGGTTGCTCCATATACACCTCCTCAAGTAAATCTCCATGTAGAAAAACATATTTGACATCAAGTTGATAGAGTCCAATTTTCAGAGGTAGCAAGAGAGATAAATAAAC
Organism: Saraca asoca; assembly: GCA_026873985.1. Taxonomy (NCBI): domain Eukaryota; kingdom Viridiplantae; phylum Streptophyta; class Magnoliopsida; order Fabales; family Fabaceae; genus Saraca; species Saraca asoca. The sequence goes on from JANHAO010000234.1 coordinate 13,975, forward strand.
GAACTAAAGTAATTTTAGCAACTGGAAAATAAGTTTTTGAATAATCTATGTCATAAGTTTGAGCATACCCCTTCTATTAAGCGAGCTTTAAATCTAACAATAGAACCATCTATATTAACTTTCATAGAAAACACCCATTTGCTTCCAATAGGTTGCTTGGCATGTGACAAAGGCACAACATCCCATGTTTGATTTGCCTCAACAGCCACCATTTCTTCTTCCATAGCAGCACATCATCCATCATGAGAAAGTGCCTCCAAAGTTGATTTAAGAACAATAGTAGAATCCAACAAGGCAATAAAAAATTGTGAAGAAATATGTAAGGATGAATATGACACAAAGGTAGAGATAGGATAGGGTGATTATGGGTACCTTTCTGAGTACAACTACGAATACTTTTTCATTAAGTGATAAGCAAATCAAGGTCTGAAGGCACACGAGGAGGATTTGGTGAGTAAGAAGTCGGTAAAGGAGACAAAGCTGATGGAAGGTCAGTAACAGGTGCTGCACCTGATGTCTCAGCAATGTCAGAAGGACAAGCTACAACTAGTACCTACCCTCCACAAGAATAAACATACTTAATGGGAGGAAGAGGCCAAGTTTTAGTAGAAGAGACCTAAGAATCCTAAGGAATGGAATACACAAGAAAATATTTGTCAATAGATTTAGATTCTTATATTGAGCATGGAGACTCCAAAGATCCAAAAATGAAGTAAATTTGAAGAAAGTAACATCAAAAGATATAAAATAATGACCAAATTCTGGAGAATAACATGGATACCCTTTTTGAGTTTGAGAGTACCCAAGAAAGACATATTTCAAAGACTATGGATGTAATTTAGAAACTTGATGACAATGATTCTAAACAAGGCGTACCAAAAAAAAAAAAAACACATGGAATGAGAGGAAATAATGACTAAGGAGGAAATAAAAGGGAGTAAGGTACCTGACCATCAAGAGTTGAAGATGGCATGTGATTGATCAAGAAATAGGCAATGGAAACCACATCTATCAAAAACACCTTAGGCACTTTCGTTTGGAATAAAACAGCATGGACAACCTCCATTGAGTAACAGTATTTTCTTTCAGCTACTCCATTTTGTTGAGGAGTGATTACATAAAATGACTAATAAATTATACCATGTTGTGACAAATATGAAGAAAATTGTGCTGAAAAATATTCTTTGGTATTATCACTTTGCAAGTTGCTTATAGATGTTTGACACTGATTTTTAATTTCAGCAAGAAAGGCTAAAATGATGGCAAATAATTATGATCGATTTTTTATTAAATAAAGCCAAGTAACTCTTGAATAATCATTAATAAAAGTAACAAAGTAACGATAACTAAATTTTAGAGAGCTGGACAAGGACCCAAACATCTAAATGAACTTACTCAAACAAAGCTGTAACCCCGTTTATTGACTTGAGGAACAGAAGATCAATGATATTTGTTAGTGAACAGGTTAGTTAAAGTGATAAGCCTATGTAAGTTATGATAAATGATAAGTCTAGACCTATTAGAGTCCGATTAGAACTCCATTTCTTGTACACATCTTCATTATAAATACACATGCATGGCTCATTGTAGAGCACAACTTCATAATATCTTCTCTCTCTCTCTCTCTCTCTCTCTCTCTCTCTCTCTCTCTCTCTCTCTCCCTCTTAGTATGGTATCAGAGCGGTATCATCCACATTGAAGTCTTGTGGATTATATTGCTTCCGGCAACCTCAAAGGAGGTTAAACTGCTGATGTAGAATTTAGGTTTAATTTTATTCTTTTTGTTAGTGAGTTATTTGATTTCATGAAGGAAAAAACAAAGGGAAAAAATTGAGTTGTTATTCTAGTAGATTTTCAGGTTTATTTATTTTTTATTGTTATTGTTAATTGAGTTTTAGTGAAAAAAAAAAAAACTTTGTTCATCTCTTCCTTATTTGTTCCCTTTCCTTTTTCCCCTTGTCCCTGTTTTTTGTTTTCAATTCCCTTCTTGCTTCTGGTCTTTCTTTATCCAAATATTAGCATAGTCATTTGCAACTAAAGGAGGTGGTGGTCGGCATCCGATGATGTTATAGAGGTCTGACAAAGTCCAGTGAAACTCTAGTGGCACTAAAGGGTAGCCACGTTCTCTCTGTTCTTGGTGCTTTTGAGCAACCCATGAATGATTGCGTGTAGGTGGCATGGAGACCTTTGATGCCAGTTTCTGGGTGTCAGAGTTGACGTTTGCCAGCAATTCTGTATGACTGGGTGGATTTGGTTCTGCATTTTTATTATTTTTTGTTGTTCGGTTCTGCAAGTCAGGTTATGATGTCCCAAGCAGTTCATGGTGGCTGATCTTCTTCAAACTGGTAGTTTTGGTAATTCTTTTGTGAAGGCTGGTAGTGCTATTGAAAACTTTGTTTGAAGTGTTTGGATGAGCTAAAACTGGTTGTTTTGGGATTGTTTGGTCATTGTGTGAGAACTATGGTAGAAGAATTTGTGGATTCCAGTGGCTTTGTTGGGTATTTTAGCTTTCAAGTAGGCTTTTTCTTGTTTTGATGTGTTGAAGTTGTAAGGCAGTGTGCCTTATTTGTGGTGGTTGGCTGCAACTAGCATAGTTTGGGAGCAATTTGGTTTGTGGTTGTTTTGGCGGTTTGTTTTTTGTTTTGGTGTAATTCCAACCAAGGGTGTTGGTGACCGTTTGAAGTGATTCCAACCAAGGCTGTTGGTGATTTAGAGGACCAGCTAGGAGAAGTTGAGGGGTGGCTCAGGGGAAGCTAGCAGAAGACTTCTAAAAACTGTGTCGTTTGTACCTTATGTCAAGGAGAATAACTGGAAGAAGGTCAAGGGAGCAATCAGAGGTAGTTGATTGAAGACTTCTAGGAATTGTATCTGTCGAGTATTTGACGTTGTTTTTGGGGTTTGAATGTTTGGTTCAGAGGGAATTGTCTGCATGCTATATTTGTTATAAGTCATTCATGCAGTTTGAAGTTTTTCAAGTTTTCTTTATAATTATTTTTATTATATTTTATTTTTGAAAGTTCAAAATTAATGTAACAAGTTTAAGTTTTGAAAGTTTCAGCTTGAGGGGGAGTATTAGTGAATAGGTTAGTTAAAGTGATGAGCCTATATAGGATAAGTGATAAACCTATGTAGGTTAGGATAAATGATAAGTCTAAACCTATTAGAGTCCTATTAAAACTCTATCTCTTGTATACATCTTTATTATAAATACACATGCTTGGCTTATTGTAGAGCACAGCTTCATATATCTTCTCTCTCTCTCTCTCTCCTTCTTAACAATGTTGTTTAGCAAACTGACATGACTCACAATCTAAATTAAAAATGGAACTCAAACTAGGACACAATTTTTTAAAAGACGCTAAATAAGATGACTCAAATGACAATGTAACTGATGTGGAGTGAGAGTAGCAGTAGCAATTGGCTGAGTGACTTTTTCATCAAGTACGTACAACCCATCATATTTGTATCCCCTGCCAAAAATCTTCTTCGTTGAAAGGTGCTAAAAAACACAATAACCAGGAAAAATGAAAACACTGCAATTATAAGTATGTGTTAATTAACTAACAAAAAGCAAATTAAATGGCAACTTGGGAAGACACAAAACATTGGACAAAAAAAATATTAGGTGCAACGTTTACTATACCATTTCTAATAACAAAAGCAATAGACCCATTTGTTAAAGTAACATGAGAGGTAAAGGAGTTTTGAAAAGGAGATAAGATACCTGTATTGTCCGCCATATGATTAGTAGCCTTTGAATCAATAACCCATTTTGTATTAGAACTGGAAAGGCATGCAATAGTATTATACGTCTAAACCATAATAGCAGTGGATTGGGTGGGTGACAATTGTGAGAGGCTTGAAATTGAATGTATCGAGCATACTCATCTTCAGACATGGTTATGTTTCGAGTGGGTTCAGGTTCTTGTGCAACAGTACTAGTGAAAGCTTGTGTAAACTGAGATCAAGGTGCATTTTTCCCAATCAATTTGAGACAAGTCTTCTTGATATGACCGGGCTCTTTGTAATAATGACAGATGTAAGCATTATTAGAATCATGTCCCCTTCATCTTCCTCCACTAGTGCCACTACAACCCCTGCGAGTATTAGATTCTATCAAAGCAGATGACTCACTAGGAGTTGTATAGTAAGAAGGCAAATCTCCAACCACTTGGAGAATATGATAGAAAGCATTTGATCATTTAAGTGGTTCAAAATGAGATAGAATCTACTAACAAGTAGTGCTAAGTTCAGGGGTAGAGCCAGCAAAAAGCACAAGGCTCCAATTGTTCTAATTGAGTACGCATCGCCTCAATTTCAGTGGTGATAGGAATAAGAGCATTCTATTGTTTAAAAATACAATTGACATCAGAATAAATTTGTGAGATATTTATACCTTTTCCATTAGGTTGAAATAGAGGCATACATAAGTTGTATATTTGATGCAAATTATCCTTTCCAGACCCAAGAAATGTCCACAATTCCTTGACTATTTTGCAATAAACAATATTATCCTCAACTTCACTTGCCAAGGTATTACACAAGAGGCCAAACAAACATTGGTCTTCCATTATCCATTTATCTTTTGTGCCAGCTGTAGGTGGATCTGAAGTTAGATTATCTGATCTACCTATACCACCAAAGAAATACTCAATAGCTCTTTTCCATGAAAGATATTGTCTGCCTTCTGCATCTAATTTTCAGTCAATGATTTTACCAGAGGTTGGGGTCAAATCTGAGAAGAGCCTTTTAACCTCTGATTTTGCTTTATCCTTAGAGATCAAATCTTTACTATTGGAAGCAGAAATCAGAGGCCGAAGTGTCTAAGATAAAATACTTGCACCAGAAATCATTAAAAATTGTCCAGAAAATATCAAAAAATTAGAAAACCACAAATGCAGTAAGCAAACCACCAAAACAACCACATAGGATGGTCTAGAGGATATTGGAGAGTGTACTGTTGGATCACACTGCACGAGGAGCCGCCACTCGCCCAGAGAAGCTTTTGTGCATGGGTCTCATGCACTGCTGGAGAAGTTGCACGTGTTGCTCATGTGCCGGCTAGTCATGTTCGCCATCCCCCGGTCTGTCAGTCCATCAACCCAGATATCATTGTCAGTCACCAGAGCTCTGTCAAACGCTCCAGACAGAATCTGTTCTCTGCCAAACATGTTTTGTTTTTGTCACAGCCGCTGCCATGAGGTCTTTGTTTTTCGCCAAATTTGTGACTCTAAGTTGCTGCCAAATTTACCATGGCCTAATCATGCATAAACAAAAGAAAAAATGAAAGAAGGTTGGGAGAAGAGGAGGAGGGAAGCTAGGTTGGTTGATTAGGAAAGAGGTTTTTGGGTTCTAGAATTTAGGAGGCCATAGATACCATGTTAAGAGAGAAAGAATTGTGAAACCATGCTCTACAATGAGGTAGGCACATCTATTTGTATTGAAAAAATGCATACAGAAAGTAGGGTTACAATAGGCCCATGACTCATTGACTTATTTAGGTCCATAACTTAACTAACCTATTTACTAACAAGAGAGTTAAATCTGTCAGATTTGCATAGAAATTGTGCCATTGTTTTGCCTTAATTTTATTTCTTTCTTTGTTTTGAGGATTCCTTATCCTTTTCTCATGTGCTCTCTTGTATTATAAGTCTTTTTGTCCCTGATGTTTCATCTTTGTATAAAAGTTTTATTTTGTTCCAACTTCATCTCAGATTTTCCAAAATTGTTGTACTGTTTTTCTAATGGCTAACAATGCATAAATCATTATAGAAAGAATGATGACATGGATCCAACATGGACACCCCATTATAAATGTGGAATGAATTCTGTTGAGATGGGAAAAAAAAATTCATCTAGTCTCCATCACTAAACAAAATGACAATGCTTTTGAGGGAGATTAGATGTTTCTTCTAGGCGATTAGCTATTTATTTATAATTGCCAGAGGGGTATCCATGTAGATGCCACTACTAATTTTCTGACCATCATTAAACAAATTTGAAACATTTTGGACCAAAGTGGTAGTTGTAATAAATGAAACTTCTGAGATGAAAAATCAACATCATCAAAACTTAGAGACAACAAGCGTATTTTGGCCCAATCAAGCTTTGAATTCAAATATGTGTGTGATGTGTAGCCAAAGTTCAGAAATCAATAACCATTTGTTTTTGCATTGTGATATGGCTAGAGAGTTATGGACCAAGTGTTTTTTTATCTGTTTGATGTTTCTTGGGTTTGTACTGCAAATTTGGATAGTCTATTATCCACTCATTCTCAAAGCTTTGGGAGTAATAAGGTCAAATGGGCTGCTTGGAGCTGTTCTCAATTTGTTGTCATTTGGTGCATCTGGTTGGAAAGGAATGATAGAAGTTTTAGGAATGAAGCCCATTTTACTATGTTTTATGAGATATGATTTTATTTGCAGCATCTCTTTGGTTATAAACTAATTTAATGGCTACTTTAGAGGGTTGAATCTATCAAACTTTCATAAAAGTTGGAAAATACTGTCCTAATTTTGTTTTTTCCCTTTGAGGAATTCTTATCCTCTTGCCATGTAATCTCTTTTTATTTATAAAATTTTCTTCTTCAATAAAAGGAAAATTCTATTGAATCAGTCTTCAAAGGTTTTTTAGTCGATGTTGATCATCTAGTGGCAATTTCTGTTTGATGATTCATAGCTATAATATTTTGGAAGTGCTTGTAGCTGAAGAGCTATTGGTGAAATTGGCGTGGACTGTGGAGGAGGGGAATATAGCAGTGGAATACTTAAATTTTTGTAAATTGGAAGCTTGGGGATAAAGAGAGGGAAGTATATACACATTAGTAGCATGGTTCTAAACTGCAGTCTGTAATCACAATATTGTAGCTGCACTAACCTCTGCAATTGCAATTTCCTACATTTATTCACAATTTTGTTAATCACAACACAACCACAATTGCAATTTATAACCATTGTTGATAGCTAACTTCTGGCAATTAAATGTCCAAATAGAGTAGAAATCGATTATCATTGACTAGTGGCTGTTGTTAGTTTGGTGAGTTCAGCCCTTAAACTCAAAGGCAAGAGTGTATTTGTAGCCTTGTCAAGGTCTTAAAGATAGTCCAGTCTCCTGATATAATTCTAGGATGGGACTTGGAAGAAAAAGTTGTTATAAGAAAAGAACTATTCAAGAGAAAAATGAGAATTAAAAATACAAAATAAAACAGAATAAAAAATCCTCCTAAAACAAATTCACGGCCAACGAAATAAAATGAGAACAAAAAATTAGCTTCAAAGAGCCCTCCTGTCCCTCTCTAATTCTGTTGAAGCCATTGTTCTTAGTCCAATTTGCAACAAACCGCAATATAATGCTATCATATTAATGAGATAAAGATGAGAAGCAGTCTTCTACAAGTTTCCTCTAATACTCCAAAAGGCTTGCATTATTTTAAGCTTTCTGTAAAATATCTCTATTAGTCCAATAGGATGGCATGATCTCAAGTCTTATTAGTGTTTTACAAGGTGGAATCTTCTTCCTGTAAGGAAGAACACATTTTAAAACTACAGTCCCCTATTTCCCTTTATCCATATATCTTCTCTCTAGACTTTCTATAAGTTTTGAATTCTATAACTATTTTTTAAATTGTCTTATCAAATCAGAGCTTTTGTTTCAAGATGTTAACAACACTTGAGTTTGGTGCAACTTGGAGTAGGACTCTTACGTTTTCTGCTGTAAACTTCTAAGCAATGTTTCAAATTGCTGCCTGCAACAGCTGTTACAGCTGCAATATTGCTATCATGGTGCCATCTGCAACTACAATTTTGCTCCACAATGGCCGCATTTTCCTACATTTGTTTGTAATTTTGTTAATCATAGCATAACCGTAACCCTAACTGCAACTACAATTTAGAACCATGCTTCTAAGTATTATTGCAATTTTCAGCATAATTCATTACTACAAAATTGTATCGTTATATGTATTGACTGTTGAGATATTTTCATTTATTTTATTCCTTTACTATCTTTTTTTATTCTAATTAGTCTGCATTTGTTGGTGATGGAAAAGTGTATTTTTTTTTTCTCTTTTCTTGACCTATTTTTGTAGGGTGGCGGACCATATTATCTCATAGGCCGTGCCCTTGGTCCAGAAGTTGGAGTTAGCATTGGCTTATGTTTCTTCCTTGGAAATGCAGTTGCTGGAGCACTGTAAGTGCATATTAAGATCTTTTCACTTCCTAAGTAACTTCATATTAAGAGGATGATGGAGTCAAGACTTGCCAAAATGTACCCTTCAATGATTCTTCGTCTTTGTTGTTTATGGTTATAGTTACGTGTTGGGAGCTGTAGAAACCTTTTTGAAAGCAGTGCCTTCAGCTGGGATTTTTAGAGGTAATGAAAGAGGATTTGCTTTGAATAATATAGTTTTATTACATTGTTTTATATTTTTAAGGTTTGATAATTTAATGCTCCTTGCAGTTTCACCAATTTTCTAATCAGATCCCTACATTTTAAAAGTTCATAATTTGGTGCTTTTAATTTTTTTTTCATTTCTAACTAGATCTCCACTGTCATTGTCATTTCTGTTTATTTATTGTTTATGTAGCTAGCTGTTTGCACGTTAGCAGTCAGCAAGCTAATATGGCATGTGAATCAGAATACATTCAATATATCACGTTAAGTCATTAGATTCAGGGTTTTGGACTTTAGTTTTAAGGTCACATGTCCTCTTACCTTTTCCATTGTTCATGAAGCCCAAAGAGTCCTAAATTCCTAAGAAAAAATCTGCTATACTTCATAAGTAAATGAAAATTCATACTCTGTTAAAAGAGAGACAAACACAAAAATTGGAAGGAGACATGTGAGTCCTCCAAAAGTGGAACCTCTGCATGCCTTTGAGTCTATCTTTTTCTTTGGGGAGTAAGAATCTTCATATACTCATGGAGCATATTAGAATCTCTGAATTTCTAATCAATTTGGTAGATATAATAGGGTTTTAGGTTTAGGTTCACATACCTGTCATAGATTCCTAGTTAAGAGCTGATCGATAAGCATTAATGAAAGGTAATAATCGAATGGAATAGAAGAGCACACAGAGACACAGCGTAAAGAAAAGAATGAAAGAAGCATGAATGCGCCAAATATGGAAATATGAAGACTATTGCAAATGAAGATGCAAATGCTAATAAATTGGCCCAAGTTCAATGATGGTGAGACTATAGTTGAAGTTGAATACAAGATTAGAGACAGATGGGGATTATTAGTGATAGATTGGATGAAATAAGTGAATATATATCAAAGCAAGAAACTTTGAAAGCATTTGCATTTTTCATTGGTAAGCAGTAATGTGTTAAAGCTCAAATCTCCTTTGGATTCCATTTTGAGATGCAGTACCACTATCCAATAAAAGTTTGCTTGATCCAGCAGATGAGTATTCCATAATTAATCATAGAAAAGATATATCTTGACCAAGTGACTTCGATAACACACTATTCTTATCCTTCATTCTTGACTCACATTTTCAGTGATGGAGTCCAGGGTTGATTAAGAGGGGGTTTTCTGAAATAGTTGGGGTTGTATAATTTGTGCTATTGCGACTGAGTAAAGGCATTGTGCAAGAAGAGTTAGGACTACTTGGAGAGGATGTGATCAGTGCAAATGCACACGATGTCACCGTTCCTAAGTGTTTGCACATGATCACGCTGTGCTGGAACAGTTCTGAGTTTTACACTATGATCTGGATCACATCTCATCTCTTTGCATGTAGAGTCACATGATTCCACGGGATAGCACACGATCTTGACAACTGTGGTTTCAAGGAGTTTGGGTTATTTGCTTTTTAGATAACCCTTTAGAGTTATTTGCATTAGATATAACTGTTAGCATCAAACATGATTAATATCATGCTAAATTAACAATCAAATATCAAGTCAAGTGCCATTAGAAATTAACAGAGAATGACATTTTCATTTTAGTTGAATGAAGTGTAGGGTTTTAAACTTCAGGAGGTTAGATGTCACTCGAGGATACTTCAGTATGAAACATACTTTTTCCAAATTGTAAAGCAGGTATTCCATCATTTTCTGGAAACTTTAACTTGTGCCTTCTTGTCTTCCTTTCATTGATTACCATGAAAAATGGGGAAAAGAAAGATTCAGTGTTCTACTTTAAGATATTTAGGAAGGCCGTTATATTTCTTCTTATTTTATGTATGGCATGCATTTTCTTTATTTTTCATTCAGGATTGAGTTTAAGAGTACTTGAATGTTGTACCGCTATTGATATGTCGACGGAGTTCAATCATAGCATTCGACGGCAGGAACCAAAAATTGTACGAGAATACTTCTCATTTGTTTGCATTTGTTATTGCAGAAACTATCACACATGTTAATGGTGCTGCAGTAGCAAAACCAATAGAAACTCCAAGTTCCCATGATCTTCAAATTTATGGGATTGTTGTAACTATTATTCTATGCTTTGTTGTCTTTGGAGGTGTAAAGATGATAAATCGGGTTGCGCCAGCTTTTCTCATACCTGTTTTATTCTCACTCCTTTGCATTTATTTGGGAATTTTTTCGGCCAGAAAGGATCACCCTGCAGGTGCGTTCTTGTATATTCTTGGTTTGTTTTTGTTTTAAGTGGGTCCTCTGTGGGTTTGACCGGTTTTAACTAAGATACACTTCACTGGGGCTTTCATTTTCATTGCTTCATCTTTTAAGAATCTTTTTTAATGGCCTCTTTGTGGTGTTAGCACCTACGTAGTACTAATACTGATTCACCTGTAGCATGTCGAATATGATACAATACGAGGATACTACAAATGAATCACCAATATGTTCTATATTTTCAAATTTGTTAATTTAAGATTTTTTTTACATCTACTTGCATAAATAATCAAGTTCCCCAGTTAATTGCAACATAAGACAGTTAATTATGAAAAATACCGATTGCAAAGGCAACACATCCACAATATTGCAGCTGTGGACTGCAATTAAAAATCTAGTGGTGATAGTCATACACCACAACACATACCACCACATACACCACTTTCCTCATTTACTACCGCAGTTCAAGAAAGTTACTTGTTTTATTTAAAAACATTATTACCACAAATTATTTTTCATTTGTTGAGAAAGTTACCATTGAGTTACCATCAAACTTTAAAAATGTTATCAACAGACTTTGGGGAAATTCAATACATTAAAAAGTGGTGTGGACTTAGAGTGAGTGGTAGTGTGGGAGTATCTCTATTCTTAAAAATCATGGGGCAAAAACCACAGTAGTAGTCTCCTTACCGTCCTCTAATAGCTGCATATGAGTGGCTCTTCTCAAACTCGTAATAATTCATGCTTTCAGGGGTTTGACTTGGTAAAGAGTCTGCTCTTTTTCTTGGTACATTAACAGTAAAGAGATCCGAACCTTAGAACTCCTGCATGCTACTCAAGGCCATCACATAGTGGCTTAAAAGTCTGCTTTTTTAGTAAGCTTGTTTCTTTGACTGCCTGAAATTATTTAAAAAGAGTAAGTTTAGTATAAGCGTGGAGTCGTATCAGTGAGTTCAGGGTTTGGTGAACTGAAAGCTGTGGTTTTGTATGAGTGTTATGGAATTCTTCCCTTTTTTCTATCTTTAATATTTTTACGTTAATGCGTATTTAAATCAATGTTTGCTTATGATGAAATTTGATTGCCAGAGTAACTACTTGGGTTATATTGTTGTTAATTTTTTATCTTTGGTTTTCTTTTTTAATATTTGGTTCAGAGGGAATCACGGGGTTGAGTGGAGAGACTTTTGATGACAACTGGAGCTCAGATTATCAAAGGACTAATAATGCTGGAATTCCAGAAGCTGGTGGACCAGTTCCCTGGGATTTCAAGTAAGAATGTTACAATTTTTGAAATGTACTTCATTTGGTTGCCGTAAATTTTTTAGAAAGGCTGATTTTAGGATTGTTGTTACATTATGATAAGTAAAATTGGAGACAAATTCAGGGAAATGCAACCATTATGAAGCAAAATTGCAAAAAATTACAGTTACAGAGCTTAGCATAATAGCAATATCACAGCTCCAAACTGCAATTTAAAACCATGTTAACAACTAACAATCTTTTCCCCCACTTCCTTTCTATTAAAAAGAAAAATAGATTGTACATTTGATAATTGGGTTATTCAATACGATAAAAAGTATAGATATATCAAGTGACATTTGTTTGTTGTAAATTGGCTTGTTTTATGATACTAATTTGCTATTTCATTTTTTCTAACTGCACTATTCTCTTTTTTTCTTATTTTTTTTTCTCTCTTTTTCAGTTCATTGGTTGGTCTCTTTTTCCCAGCTGTGACTGGAATAATGGCAGGTTCCAATCGATCTTCCTCTCTGAAAGATACTCAGCAATCGATTCCGGTTGGAACTTTAGCTGCAACTCTTGCAACTACTTTTATGTACTTAGTATCTGTATTATTGTTTGGATCCGTCGCAACCCGAGAGAAGCTTTTAACTGATAGGTACTCTGAAAATTTGTTTAAATATTAGTAGCTATGTGTTATATATGCTTCACTTTAGTAATATCTTCTTCCATCTTTCTTTTAATACCATATTGATGTCATGTGTACTTTGACAACTAATTTGATGTTTCTCAACTTTTGAGAACATGATTTACTCTAATTTTATATATGCATTATCTATGTCAGATTTTCTTAGCTTCAATCAAGCTATATATTCAAATGGGGTGGAGATGACACCAATCTAACTTACACAGTTACTCCTACTCTTACATCATTGCATAACATTTTATAGATTGAAATTCTTATAAAATCTTGAATTTAATATACCCATTATATATCTATCTATAAAATTTTATATTGATTGATATGATTCAATACTCCATTAATATATTGTAAAGTTTCTGTAAAATATACTTTTCCACCATGAGAAATGGTTAAGTATTTGATGGTATATTTATTGATATTCAATTTCTCTTGATATACAAGATCAATATTATGATTACTTGTAATGCAATAGTTGGATAGATAAAAATCACATCTATAAAAAGTTATGCAACATTTTGAAGAGCAGGTGTAAGTTAGACTTGTATCAGTTGATCTCCACCCTATTTGGATTATCTTTTATCTTTCCAAATTTTTCATATCCTTGAAAAGGAAAATCTCATTGACATACTGATTAGCTGTTTCAATTTTAAAATGGAAATTTTATGCAGGCTACTTTCAGCTACAATAGCCTGGCCTTTTCCTTCATTGATTAAATTAGGAATTGTTCTTTCAACTCTGGGAGCCGCTCTTCAAAGCCTGACAGGGGCTCCACGCCTGCTTGCAGCAATTGCGAATGATGATATTCTGCCAGTCCTTAACTGCTTTAAAGTTGTGGATGGCAGTGAGCCTCATGTTGCCACTCTTTTTACCGCTTTCCTCTGTATTGTGTGTGTGTTTATTGGGAATTTGGATCTTATCACACCAACTATAACTATGTTCTTCCTTCTTTGCTATACCGGTGTCAACTTATCTTGCTTCCTTCTGGATCTTCTAGATGCTCCCAGTTGGCGTCCTAGATGGAAATTTCACCATTGGAGCATGTCGCTTCTTGGAGCATTACTTTGCATTGGTAATGTTTTCCTGTCCCATATTGAATTCATAAGTCCATTATCTTTTTTATTTTTATTTTTTTTTTCGGGAAATGAATCACCAGCAGTACTGCTGGTACAGTTGGAGCTGCTGACTATTTGTTAGTATGGGGCTTATAAAAATTGCTTTGGGTCCCATTCCAATAGATGACTAGCAACTCAAACACAACTGCACCTATTGCAGACAATTGTAGAAATATTAGATGTAGAGTGCCACAGAGATGGCAAGAATACAATTCCATCCATAGCAAAGTTTTGGTCCTAAAGTTAATCTTAAAATTCTGACATTGTACAAAGCACGAAATCTGCACATTGAAAAAGAAAAAAAGAACATCAAGCTCCTTGGTGAAGTTTCAAAACACTGAGCTCCTTGGTGAAGTTTCAAATTTACCTATGTAATGAATGAAAGTAAAAGTCCTTGCATTCTCTAGTAGAGGCTTGAAGATAGAGACAGTAATAAATTTGTGAAATGACTGAATAGGCAAAGTTTTTTTATGTTTTTTTTTCCCTCATATTTGTGATCTATAATTTGGGACTGATTGGAGTGGGAAAAAGATGTTGGCCTGGATTGTGTCTCAACTTATTGAATAGATTTTATGCACTTCTGCTAATTTTTCTTTGGCTGTATTTGTGCGTGTGGAATAAAGTATGCAATATTATATGCCTTTATTTGTGTGTTTTTATGTGGAACTCCAATTTCATGGTGAAAATTTACCCTGTAATCAGCTGTTGCTTCTGTTTTGGATGCAGTGATCATGTTCCTAATCTCTTGGTCATTCACTGTGGTATCTTTAGCCCTTGCAAGCCTTATATATAAGTATGTGAGCATCAACGGAAAAGCTGGTGACTGGGGAGATGGTTTCAAAAGTGCATATTTCCAGCTTGCACTTCGAAGCCTCCGATCACTCGGAGGTAAATACATACCCTTTTATCAATGTATTCACTGCTCAAAACATGCAAATCATACGCATATGAATATATTTATGTGATAAAATTATATATTTGCAGCAAGCCAAGTTCACCCAAAGAATTGGTATCCAATTCCACTTATATTCTGCCGGCCATGGGGCAAACTTCCAGAAAACGTACCATGCCACCCGAAACTCGCAGACTTCGCCAACTGCGTCAAGAAAAAAGGCAGAGGTATGTCCATATTTGTCTCCATCCTAGATGGAGATTACTATGAATGTGCTCGAGATGCCAAGGCTGCTTGCAAACAACTCCGTACCTACATCGACTACAAGAATTGTGAAGCAGTAGCTGAAATTGTTGTAGCTCCTAGTATGTCGGAAGGTTTTCGTGGCATTGTTCAGACAATGGGCCTCGGTCATCTCAAGCCAAACATCGTGGTGATGCGTTACCCGGAAATATGGCGTAGTGAGAACTTAACCGATATTCCAGCCACATTTGTTGGGATAATTAACGACTGCATTGTTGCGAACAAGGCCGTTGTTATCGTAAAGGGTCTTGATGAATGGCCTAATGAATACCAGAAGCAGTATGGCACTATTGATTTGTATTGGATAGTAAGAGATGGTGGTCTCATGCTTCTTCTCTCTCAGCTTCTTCTTACAAAGGCGAGCTTTGACAGTTGCAAGATTCAGGTTTTCTGCATTGCAGAAGAGGAATCGGATGCGGAGGAGCTGAAGAATGATGTGAGGAAGTTTCTCTATGATCTTCGTATGCAAGCCGAAGTCATTGTCATAACTATGAAATGGGATGATTCACATGTGGAGCAAGATGAGTCATTTGAAGCATTTAATGGTGCACAGCAAAGAATTGATGATTATTTGGCGCAGATGAAGGCAGCTGCGGAGAGAGATGGTGGTTGTTTGATGGCCGACGGGAAGCAGGTGGTTGTAAATGAGAAGCAGGTGGAGAAGTTTCTTTACACAACGCTGAAGCTCAATTCAATAATTCTGAGATACTCTAGAATGGCTAGTGTTGTGTTGATTAGCCTGCCGCCGCCACCACTCAACCACCCAGCTTACTTCTATATGGAGTACATGGATCTATTGCTGGAGAATGTGCCAAGGATTTTGCTTGTAAGGGGATACCGTAGAGACGTCGTGACTCTATTCTCATAGTTTCAAGTGGTTTGTAGGACAGCAGTTGCAGTATTTACTGAGAGATTTTTGTGTGCAGAGTGAGCAATATCCAATACATCATTTTTAGGCAAACGGGGGAAAGATAAATTCAAAACTCCTATACAAGTGTGGGACTTCATGGGACTTATGTCTATCTTTCTCTGTTGTCTTTCAAAGATGATGGAGATCTAAGAATTTCTCTGCATCAGGTATTCATCCCATTAAAACATCGAGGGTGAAAGTGAAAAGATGAAATTATTAGCTTAGTAAAAAAGTTAGGTGTGGTACTTTAATTAAGAAGAGGAGAGAAAGTTCCCGGATAAAGTAGGGAAGTGATAAGGTCAAAATATGATGTTATTGGTTAGTGCATCTCTGATGTGGCACGTAGTGTACATACAAGAATTTCTCATATTTTTCACTTTTTGTAAGTTTCCCCTCTTCCTAAATTTTAGTTTACATGCTAATCCATTCTTTGTACCGATTTTCTTAGTAAATTGGCGTTTGTTATATCTATGAAGATTTATTCAGTGCCTAAGCTTTTTTGGGACTTCAAAGGAATTATTGTTTCTGTTGCCTCTGTCTTCAAGGTTAATGGCATAAGAACAAGTAAATTTGGAGCAGTGTTTGCAATTTTTTTTTTTTCACTGTGGGAAAGTAATGCGAGGACTAATCATTGATATTAGTGTTTTTGATTCTATCAAGAGGTAAAAAAATCTGCAAGGAGTATGAAATTTTATCATACTTCTTGTAACTTTTTTTATAAAACAAAATTAAATAATTTTGTGCTAAATTGAAGGTAAATTGTACAGAACTTCCTTTAACTATCCCCTAAACTAAAAAGATGCGTTGATAACCCATTTAGACTTCATATATAAACTGTGCACTTGATTTGTTTTATTCACTAAATTTAATGAGATAAGTTATTTCTTTATTATGTGACTAATTAATATATTACAAAATGCATCTTTATCATTATAATTCAGTATTTGTGAACTTTGCAACTCTATTTTATTGTATTTTCATTTCAAAATTCATCATTTGTGAATGTTTGAATGTCAACTCCAGAAATTGAAAATGTTTATCAATACTATTTTTTCCACCGCAATCAACTTTTTTGAATGATGAATATTTATTTTGGAGAGTTAAATAATTCATATAATAAGTACATTAGCTTTTTTGTTAGGTTTAATGAACCAAAAAGTTAACATAAGGAGTTAGGTACACGAATAATGAAATTTAGATATGTTATCCATACATTTTTATAGTTTAGAGAATTACATGCATAATCTGAACAGTTAAATAAAGTTTTGTGTAAATTACCAAAATAAGATTGCAACTTTTTACATACTTGTAACATATAAAATTAATATAAAAATTGTGGTATTTTAAATGTGGGTAAAAAAATTTGTATGTAATTTTCATTAAAAATTTAAATACATAGCCAAGCATTATTGTTATATTATTCAGAATGTCATTCGTATACTAAATTGCCCCGAAAGAAGTTGCCGGACCTATAGGTTTATATTTGTTATTTTGATATCAAATACTATATATTCTTCTGATTTCCCAATGCTATTCTTTTTCTTTAAAGGGTAAATTTAAATCTATATTTTTGAGAAAAATATAATTTAGAGTAAACGCCCATTTTATTCCCTCACAAATCTAATTTATATCAATTCAGTTCCTAAAAAAAAAATTTGTATCAATTTGGTCATCTATTTATTCAATTATACTATGATTATTATTCTAATGATAAACTAATATAGAGATTTTATTGGACATATTTGAATAATTGGATGACTAAATCAATACTAAAACTCTTCAAGAGACTTGATTGGATATAACTAAATAATTAAAAGACTAAATTGATATCAAAATTTTTAAAAGATCAAATCTATAAAAATTAAATTAGTGAAGGATTAAAATAGATGTTTAATCAATAATTTAATACAAAGTAAAATGTATAATAATAGAAATGCATTGCTCAATACGTGTATATGTATAAGAGGGGAAAGCTAGAACAAAAATGATGGGAAGCTAAAACAGAATTTAGTATGAACTTATATATATATATATATATATATATATATATATATAACCTTTAATTTTTATGGTTTAAATATTAATTTTAAAAAAATAAAAGAAATTTAACAAAAAATTTTAAATTTTTGGATGGCTCAGGGTAACTTCACCTCTTTGTATAATTATTTTATTTTTATGTCTTATTCAAATTCCTTTACACTAATTAATTATTGATAACTGATTCTAAAAAACAAATAAGAACAAATGTGAAAATAAAAATATAGAAGTAGACTTTTTCACACACATTTTTTCAACGGAAAAAAAGATCATAAATAGCAACCTAATAATTGAGTCAACAAATCATGCATCACATTAATAAATAAATACAAATTGAAAGCAAAGTACTTGAACTTGGAGTTTCATCTCAATTAATGTATCCTAATGTGAGAATATAGCTATTAAAATAGGTCAATCTATCTGGACCATTTCAATTCATCACAAAACAGGACGGAATAAGCTGGTCCGCTAATTGAACAAATTGAGAAAATCTCAATCCAACATAATTCATTTGTATGATGGGACGAGTCAACTTGACTGATCTAACACATTTTGACATGTAAAATTATCAAAATAGATCGATACATTCTGACCTGCCTTTCGATCCATCTCAACTCGTCACCAAATGAAACAGGTCGGGCTGAAAAAACCTCAATTCCATCTAATTTATTTATATGACGAGACAAGTCAACTTAACGGGATCAACCTATTTTAATAACTTTATGTGAGAGGACACCGAGGAATCTCAACTCTAGAAGCCACTGATATAAGCAAGAAGACGGCTGCTAGGTCATATGTAGAATAAAACGAAAACAAAAAACAAAAAAAAACTTATTACAAAATTATATGTGGAAGCTCATTCATTCTTAATAAATTTCATTCTTCTTTTGATTCTAAAGGGCAAAAGCCAAAAAAATTACAAAAAATTAAGTCAATCTGATCATCGCGACTCGTAAAATCAGTGAGAGTTAAAAATGTAATTCTTCAAAAATAATACATTTTTAAATTTTGAGATAACAAATAGTTAGCCATTTAATCAACATTTTTATTCCAATCTCTGTATGGATAACCTGTCCCATCATTATCTTTTTTTGATATCCCACGACTGATCATATCCATAAGTTGAGCATAGACATAATGCTCCCTCTTACCACTGCTAAATTTCATTTTAGTTTTCATTAAGAATTGTAAATTATCCACTAATCATTGCTTCCATTTATGTATCATGTTTTTATGGGAAGAAATCATACAAGTACAAATTACACTAAACTTTTTTGGGATATAATCTAATTATATTTATTTTTTATTTTAAAAAATATATATTTATTTTTATTTTAAAATTACACTATTTTTTTAAAATAAAATAATAAATGTGAGTACATATATTTATAAAAATATATATGTGTAAATATAATTAGAGCAAACCTCAAGAAAGGTGAACATAATTTACTCTGAAATAAAAAATAATTAGATAAAAGATTACACACACATCCACACGTATATATAGTATTTTATTTATATATGAAAAATATTTTTAGTCCTACTACTAATTGTGAGAATATTAGTATTATTATTTATTATATTTTGACAAATCAAAAAATTATCTCATTAATTTTAGTATTTACTTTCCACCATGATATTAAAATATTTAACTTATAAAAATATAAATTATAATAGTATTAAGATTTTTGTACCATGATATAAATAGAAATATGTTCCTTGTATGCACCAAGGTCTATTTCTGGTTTTTGTTTTGTTATGTAAAAAAAAATATTTTTTTTTTCTCCCTAACCTTTAATCAAGTAGCACTGTTCCTACATTAATTTTATTTTCTTAAACTTATGTTGAATAATATTGTCAACTTTAACAAACTATAATTTTATTTTCTTATATGCTTTTTTACACTATCTCCTTTCTAATTTGACTTATTTAAGCAAAAGATGTCTTAATTGTTGCACCTTACCACTTAATTTTACCAGAATCAAACTTAAACTGCTTCATGATTGTAAAGTAATTCTTTGATTTTCATCAAATTGAATAAAAATTATCTTTTGCATATAAGCGATAATGCAAAAGTGTGCAAAATAAAGCACAACATTTTAAAATTGATTTATCAATATTATTTCCAGACGTAATAAGTCAAACTCAATTGCGTGTTACAACAATTAAGGTAGTTACTAGTGACAATGATTTTCCCGCAAATTTTCATCAATGTATAAACGGATGTAATTATGGATAGTCTTGGTTGGTTGCTAATTGGACTTACTCGACGATTATGACGTTACAATTTCTACGTCCCTACGCGGACGTTACCTAGCTTTTAATTTTCTAATATATAAAAATATGGGAAGTATATTCTTTCCATTAAAATAATTCTAATTTGATTAATAATAGATCCCAAATATTTTATTTAGTTGGCAATTAGGAATCATTTGATTTAATACGTAAGAATAAAAAGATAATGAAATCAAATAAAAAATAAGTAAAAATAATAATAAGTGATACTTTTTAATTTATTTAATTTAATTAAAGAATAGAATTATACTATTCATAATTTCCTTTTTTAGGGTGGTAATAAATAACGATAAATGCTAGCCAGTAACGATAAGTGGTATAAATGATGATCAATAATAATAAGTAATGGTAGGCGATGATCAATGATGGTAGATGATGATTAATAGTAGTAAGTGATGATTGATAATAGTTAATAGTAATAGATGGTGATGGTAATAGCCAATAACAACAGGTAATGGTGTGTAATAATCAATAATAACAGATAGTAGTAGATAATAGCCAATAGTGATAGTGATGGTGAGCGGTGATCAACGATAGTAAGTAGTGATGGATGATAGTAGATAGCAAACGGTGGTAATGCATAATGATCAATGATTATATGTGTGGGTGCATAGTGGTCAAAAATGAAATATGGTGATAGATGGTGGTTAGCAGTTGTAAGTGATAATGGACGGTGATTAATAATAATGCATGGTGATTGATTGAAATGCTAGAAACTTTATCAAGTGAGAAAAGAAGAAAAGAGAAATGAATGTTTTTTATTTATAATGAGTAACATAATCTGAAAATCGTAGGCGCGTGAAAGATTTTAAATGAAGAGAATTTATTAAAGTTAAATAACAATAATAGATTTTACTATATGTAAACCAAATGCCCAATTAAAAAATTATATTTTTTTATATCATTATCAACTCCTAAGATTCTTAAATCAAATTTCACCTTCAAGTTTATGTTAAAAATCAAAATCAACTTGATTTCCCTTCTAGAAAGCAATAATATATTTCCAATTAGGCCTTTGGCATATTACATATTGGCATGGTTCAAAATAAGCATCCTTTGGAACGTGACTAATCGGCCAACCACAAGTCTAATCGAGATCTACAATGAACAGGTCACATGAAGACAAAGCCCAAACCCACTTAAGATTGTGGCCATTCGTTAAAAAAAAAAAAATAGTCACAATTAAATATACAGTCAAATAATTAATTTTTCTTATATTTGGCAAGTTTATTTTATCTCAATTTTAAAATATGTGAACAAAGTACTAGATAAATTCAAATTAATATAAAATTTTACAGATAATTAATGTTTTAAATCTAATGATAAATTTGTCAAAAATATTTATTCTATATAAAATTATATGTGGATGTAAATTTATTCCAACTTTATTTTAGATCACAAGCATTAAAAAATTAAATTTGTTTTACACACTTTTGCTTATAGGTGTGCAAATAAACAAATAAAAATCAATTGATGTTGGCTTATATTTATTATTGTTTTTATCGGAAGCTGTTATCTTCATCTCTCTGTACTATAATTGCCTTCGCCGGATATGGAATTTTAGCCACTTCTCTTTTCTTCTCCTTTGTTCTGACTTTCTATTCTCTCTGGCCTCTATCTTCTTCAGGACATCAAAGTCACTTTGAAGACTCTCAACTGCGAACCTAATTTGCATCCAAAGGCTACAAAAGGTGAATCAAATCTTACTTTCCTTGTAAATTTATATTTTTCTGCGTCTTAAAATTTAAAAGAATTCAATTTCCTTACAATTTATTCACACACCACCGGCCTATTTTTTTTCCTTTTATAGTGAAAAAATTTCCTCTAATTTATTATTAAAATTAAAAATAAATTGCAGATGTATTATAAGTTTTCTTGTCTTTAAGTTTGCAGCTTCTCTTTTTATTTTACATATTTGAATAAAAAGTTTAAGATAGGTTTGTATGAAACAAGATAGAATATGATTCAAGAATTAATCTTCTTCCATTTTCATATTTCTCACTTGAAAAATCTTCTCTCTCTCTCTCTCTCTCTCTCTCTCTCTCTATATATATATATATTTAATTTCCTATTTCTTTTTTACAATTTGGTAAATATATGTAGATTCTAATTTGTTCCTTAAGATTTATGTTTGAGCTTTGGAGAAAAAGAAATACATAGAAGATACTTTACTTAGTTATGATTCTTTAGGTAGGGAATTTACTGAGATGCCCTCCTCTATTGAAAAAATATAATCATTTTTTCCCAATTGAAATACTTAAATTTTATAAATACCGCACAATAATGACACTTCAATAGTTTGCAAGTATAGTAATCTTTCAAACAAATCTATGCTTATGGATTCAAAGATCCAATTTTCATCCATGGAATTTAAATTTGCAAAAGGAAAAAGGTAGAAATAATATTACCCTTTTTATTTCAATGCAAATTTGAGAATCCAGGAGAGTTTTTTTTTGTTGAGATGATACTTGATATTCCTTAAAAAGTTTTATCTTCTTTTACACCTCAAATTTAATTCTAGATTTTGATGTGTATAAGTTTAATTTATCAATTATTCTTACAGTCACCAGAAAAAAAAAATTTAGAACCAAGGCTGTGTGCAAGAGTTATTTTTGAATTCTTATATTATTTTCAAAGGTTATTTTGTGGTGAATATCGTTATATTTCTTGCGTTATCTAATCAAAAATTATGAACTAAAAAAAGTAGTTTTTTTTATAGAAAAATTAAATTTTTTATAAAACTTTTTTGTGTTATAAATTTCGTAGAATTGCAATTCTTTTATATGCTTATTACATACCAAATTCATATTACGATTTTAAGAAGCAATTATAAAATTTTATCTCCAAAGTTGTGATTTTTATGAAAATATTAAAAAAAAAACCTACAATAATATTGAATAAGTATCGAAGTTTTACTTTATTTTCAAAATTATGAATTCATATAATTATCATTTTTGTTCACTCTCTCAAACTATTTCTTCTAATTCCTTTCCACTATTTTCCAGAATGGAGGGAAGTGACAATCCATCATCAAAAGACAATCCCAACACCCCAAAAACAAAGGTGCAGTCATTCCAAAACTTGCCTAATTACATAAAAGCTCTGACGGAGATTCCACTTCGATTAGTGGATCGGGTCGGAGCCCGATCCATGGACGAAACGGAGCTAGTGGAAATGAAGAGTCATAGTCAGCATGAGATGAAGAAAACGTTGTCGTGGTGGGACCTTATGTGGTTCGGCATGGGCGCCGTCATCGGCGCCGGCATCTTTGTCTTGACCGGCCTTGAGGCTAAGACTGTTACGGGCCCCGCCGTGGTGTTGTCGTATGTTATTTCTGGCATTTCAGCCATGCTTTCTGTCTTTTGTTACACCGAGTTTGCCGTCGAGATTCCCGTCGCCGGTATGCTACTTCATTGTTTTTTCCAGCTATCTTGTTTTACCTGCCATATGTTTGAAAAAAGAAATATAGACCTTGAAAAAAGAAATTATATATATTATTTTTGAAGGAAGATGAGCATATAGCTAGCTTATACCTGTAATCTATATATTTAAATTAATTTTATTGGGTAGTGATTTGTATTACAAATTTGAATTATAAAGTATAATATATTTAAAATATAAGTAAATTATATAATTGACATAATTATATTTATATTGATAGTAAAAAAATATTATATATTTTTTATTTTATAAAATTATTATATTAATATTTTAAATTAGTTAAATTTTTTATTTGAATTTTTTTTATTTTTTAAAATTATTTTTTTAATATGTTAAAATATTTTTTTATAAAATTTTAAAAATATTTTAAATTTGAATTATGATTGTGATAAAAAAAATTAATTATTTTTTCTTGGTATTAAGGATTTTTTTTTATCAGATGGAATGTTTTAAATTATCAACAATCAATTTCTATTTTGTAGATGAATCTAAATCTAAATAATTTAAATTCTAATTTTATCACGATTTTAAACAAAGGTTTAGTGTTGGTCCAACCATAAATCTTAAAATCATATTCTTGTGTTTATAGTTAGGCATATGCTATTAGCAGTGACGGATCGAGGATTTGCACATTGATAATAAAAATTATAAAAAGTAAAAATTAATTTATTGAAAAATTTAAATAATAAGATATATTATATATGATAAATTCAAAATAAGCACAATATATAATAAGTAAAAAAATTACACTTATTCAAATATAAATAGTATAACATCTACTTCATCATTAATAACTCAATTAAACAAAAAAAAATCACATTTTTTAGATTTTAAAAAAATAAACCAAGAAATAATCTCAAGTTAATAATAAATCATCATATAATTTATGGATTTTATAACAAAAAAATAATATTTCATACACTTCATCAATGTTTAAAAAATGGTGAGATAGTATAAATAAAATTATATTTTACATAAATTTTTTTAAAAAATTATGTATAGTTGTACGTAAAGATGGAGATGGGGAGCCTTGGCCGGGCCCTTTGCCTCCTTCACTGCTTACTTGTCATCTCATGACATTGAAAATAAGTCTTTCTCAACACTGACAATAATATTATTCTTACGCCTAATATTTTGATCTCATTTTTTTTCTCGGATACGAATCTTTTTCTTATTTTTTAAATTATTTTTTAAAGAAATAAAGATACGAATTTTATTTTAAGATTTATAATTTTTTTATTAAGATTTATCATTATAATATAAAAAAATTTATGTATCTGTTAGAATATATATATATATATATATATATGTGTGTGTGTGTGTGTGTGTGTGTATTTTATAGTGATAATGATGACCATACTAAATAAATGGAGTTTGACATTACAAACACAACTTGCGGACTATAGACAAAATGTGAATATTATTGTTAATTGAAATGTAAGTTTGTATGTATCATTAAGTCTTCGTTACACAAAAGAATTAATATCAATATGTATTCTAATAATTTTATAAAACAAATTTTATATATTTTTATACTTTTTCATTTAAAAAGTTAAAAAAAATTTAAAAAAATTTAATGTTAATTTCATTAATGAAATTATAATTTTTTTATATACTTATACATAAGCTTCGTATAAAAAATTGTAAAATTTCTCCCTACCTACTAAAATATTGCCTATATAATATGTATATTTATAGATGTATGTACTTATAATCACCACTTGATTACTGACCAATGTATATAATAGATATATAATTTATAATAATTGTTAGGTCATAAATGATTATCATATAGATTTTGCATATCAAATTTAGGCATCAATAAATATAACATTATATAGTTGAATTATTTTATATTAAAAATATATACTAGTTTAATTATAAGATACATTGATAAATAAATAATTTTACATCCAATTGAAAATTTTAATACAATAATTTATATGATAGATATTTCAAATTAAATAGAAGTTTGTTAATAGGCAACAGAAAGAGAGTTAGCTTGGAATGTAACAACCCTCTTGAAGTTTGGCTATTTATTCCCCTACTTCTAAGATGGTGCGATCAGCCCTCGGGACTTTTCAAATATTGCAAATAAGCCCCTAATAGAAAGTAAATTACTTTAATGAGTGCATTAAAAGGATTAGTTCAACCATTTGTAAAGTTAAGGGCATGATCACACATTTTTATAAGTCATGGTATATCACACATGACTAAAATCTTAGAGAATTTATTGTATTTTACCTAAAGATTTATAAGCTACATGGCTCATATTAACGAAGGCATCACATATGAATCCTGTGACTTGTATACGTATTATCCAACAATTTTCTTGTCATGAGAGAACAAAACATGTGCAAGATGCAATTTGACAATAAAAAATAATATATTGAAACAAAAATAATACTTAATCACATAAATTGGTTCTTCACATGTTCTTTTACTTTATACTAAGGATGGAAATCAATCAAATTAACTTGTGATTCAACCTGAAAATTAATTTTAAGAGTTGGATAATCAAATAAGTTTGATGTAAACATGAAAGATTAGTTCTTTTGTTAAATAAATTAAATTTGATTTATCATTAGTTCTGCTTGATTGGTTCATCAACCAATTCGATAAATTAATTATATTTATAAATATTTTTTAATGATATTTATAAAATAAATTACGAAATTAAAGATAATATTATATATTATGTAATGGTGCAGTGCTGTAGTTAAGCAAGAGATCCCAAATTCCCAATCCCACTTAAGGGTTAGAGTAAGGCTTAACTTTGAGTAGAATTACTTCAAGCAAACAAGCAGAAAAACATTGTCACTCATACCAATGAAGTTGGACAAAGCATTGTGTCTGTGGCAGATAAATTGCAGACAGACATTGATTTTCTCCTAAATTGCTTTCATGTATCCTTGATGACATTCTGTTATAGCCAATGAACCTGAGCAAAATCAGTTGTGCACATTACAGATCGATTGATGCATTTTCTTGCCTTTCAGGTGGCTCCTTCGCCTACCTCAGAGTAGAGCTGGGCGATTTCGTGGCCTTCATAGCCGCCGGAAACATCCTACTCGAATACGTAATCGGCGGCGCAGCCGTTGCACGCTCATGGACATCTTACTTCGCCACCCTCTGCAACCAAGACTCCGACAAGTTCGTCATCCAGGTCCCAGGCCTCGCCCATGGCTACAACGAACTCGACCCCATTGCCGTCGGCGTTCTCGCCATCGTTTGCATCTTCGCCGTCTTCAGCACAAAAGGTTCCTCACGAATCAACTACATCGCCTCAATAGTTCACATCATAATCCTCCTTTTCATCATAATCGCCGGCCTAACCAAAGCCAAGGCCTCAAATTACTCCGATTTCTTCCCCTTCGGCCCGCGGGGGATCTTCCAGTCTGCCGCAGTTTTATTCTTTGCCTACGTCGGATTCGATGCCGTTTCAACAATGGCAGAAGAAACGAAGAACCCTGGTAGAGACATTCCTATTGGTCTTGTGGGCTCCATGGTGATCACAACCCTCATTTACTGCTTGCTAGCTTTAACACTTTGCCTTATGCAGAATTACAAAGATGTTGATGAAAATGCTGCTTTCTCAGTAGCATTTGAAGCTGTAGGATGGAAATGGGCCAAGTACATTGTTGCTCTTGGAGCATTGGAAGGAATGACCAGTGCTTTGCTTGTTTCGGCTGTGGGTCAAGCCAGGTATCTCACCCACATTGCTCGAACACACTTGCTGCCGCAGTGGTTCGCGCGGGTGGACGAAAGAACCGGGACGCCGATCAATGCAACAGT
Organism: Saraca asoca; assembly: GCA_026873985.1. Taxonomy (NCBI): domain Eukaryota; kingdom Viridiplantae; phylum Streptophyta; class Magnoliopsida; order Fabales; family Fabaceae; genus Saraca; species Saraca asoca. The sequence continues at coordinate 41,285 of JANHAO010000234.1, forward strand.
CACCATGATCTCAGCAACTGCAATTTTAGCATTCTTCACTGGTCTTGACATTTTAGCTAATCTCCTTTCAGTCTCGACTTTGTTCTTGTTTTCTCTTGTGGCCCTGGGGCTTTTGGTACGTCGGTATTATGTGAGTGGAGTGACTACAGAGGCAAATCGTTACAAGCTTATTGTGTGCATTGTTGTAATACTGGGATCTTCTGTTGCTGCTGCTGTTTACTGGTCGAAAAGTTCGGGTTGGCTTGGTTATACAATAATAGTACCTCTTTGGTTTCTGGGAACCGTGGGGATTTGGCTATGGGTTCCGCAGGCGAAGAAGCCGAAGATTTGGGGCGTTCCTCTGGTGCCACTTGTGCCGTCTGCGTCTATCGGCATCAATATCTTTCTTCTTGGCTCCATAGATACAGCTTCCTTTAAGAGGTTTGGTTTGTGGACTGCGTTTCTGTTGGTTTACTACTTGTTCATTGGATTGCATGCTTCTTATGACATAGCACAAGTTAAAAAGAAGCAGAAATTGGAGGATGGGACGCAGTTGAATTTGGATGGAGAAAAAGTTGTTTCTTCAGTGACAGAGTCTGGTATACTGTGATTGTGTTTAATAAGATACATGTGCTGAGAATTTGTATAATGGATGAAGAAACTCATGGATTCCAACTGACAATAAAAGCTTGTTTATAACAATGTCGATTCCTTTGTTTAATAATCTTATGGGATGTGATGTTATGTTATGGATGCAACAGATAATTACAATAACTAGTCACAATTTTTACGCATAAAACTGGAGGCATGGCAACTTTATTCAGGTCTCGGGAACTTTCTGACTTTCCTCTTTCTTTAGTAATAAGAATACAACTAATTATGACAAGTTGTTAAATGGCTAAAAGCTAAGATATAATCATGGTAATCGGAATCAGACGTCCATCCGAAATCTCAGAAGGAATAAAAGATATGTATAAATCTTGACTTGAATTTGATGGAATCCATCTAAATTGTGCAGATCAACAGAGTTCAGTTGTGTGCAAGACCAAAGCCATCAAAACAGTTAAAAAGATGCCCCTTTTTAGAAAAGCACGGATCAAAACAAATAAAAAAAAAAGTGCTTTTTTCAGGTTTTTTTTTTTTTTACAAGTAGACTAGCCTTTTAAAATAATCCAAATTACACAGTACACACATGTCTCCACTAAAACCCTATGGTATTTGGCACAAAGTCCCACTACTATCCTTGAAGCGCTAAAAATTCATTTATAATCTTAAAAAGGTAACATTTTTCTTGACTTAAATTTATGATTCATTTGTCATTTACATTGACATTTTATTATACATGATATAAAATATACTGTAAATCTTACTATGCACGATTTATAAAATTGGCATTTACATTCACAATTTGATAACCTTGGATAAAATACCCGTTGAACATCAGTTACCAACCAAACTAAATAGCTGCAAGCTGCAATTCATTATTAAGACAAGAACATCAACCCAAAATTGTCTCCCGCTCAGTGTGTTATTCCTAACTCTCAATACATTTAGTCGTTGGGATCTTTTTATTCCAGATCCTTTGTGGAAATGTCAACAACTTGAAATAAGAGGACATATATGGAGGCCATATGTTTAATTCTGGTGTGACACATATGATCGTTTACTATAGCCGTGACTACTAGTCACACAACATCTTGGCGCTTCCTGCTTGAAGAAACACCAAAAGTAAACACTCACTAGCCATAAATGAGAGCATGCAAAAGAGGAAGAGAGAAAAAGAATCAACCAGCTTCGAATTTTGTTTGTTTGTAGCTTGTAAGGAAAGCACCAGAGAGAGATTGAGAAAGAGAAGGAAAGGGAAAGAGAGTCGATGAATCCCATTGGTTGTCTCTCCAGGATAAATGGAGCAACAACCCAAAATTTAAGGATGCTATTTATTAAAATAAAAATATATATACAATTATTATAACTTAGAGGCAATTGTAAACTCAATGTGAGCATGTGTCCTATCTTTACTCATGGGTCCGCAGCTTAATGACTAAATAATCCTGGAAAATTCAAGTAATGACAGCATGTGTTAGCTGATAATCCCTTTTCTTACTTTGTCATTATCAGCTATAAACAACTTCTAATTTGCTTAGCATGTTAACTTTCATAATGATTTATAAGGTAACAAAGTAGTTATACATTTGTTTTAACAAGCCGCAGACAAAGAACACGAGCCATCATTCTAGCAACTCACTGCTGAAGAAAAAACCAGAGGTGACTGTCACCAAACAAATGTGCATGCCAATTAAGTGTCCAAAAGGACCTAAACTATGGGGCTAGTACAGTAATCATCACTGAAGAAAAACACAGGAAATTAAGAGAAGCAAATAAAAAAGGAATCTGACAAGTTCATTTTATATAAGTAAATCTAACTATGCGGTACATTTTTACATTTACTTCACTATTAATCTGACTAGTTCATTTTATATAAGCACCAATACTTGCAAACAGCTTGTTTTCCCCTTCAAGGCAGTAATAACTAAAATGCAGCACACAGGAAAAATGGTCACCATTATAACAAAACCGATGATAATGTCTCCTGCTAAGGACCAAAAACATACTCTTCCTTTACTGCTATTGTGGATTGAGAATATGCGGCTTTTCTCCAAAATTTATTCTCCCCACAAACAGAAATCCATTCAATGAATCTGGTTGTACCAACATCCTTTGTCCAGCAAGCATGCCCTTCTTTAAGAAACTGTTCTTGTTCACCAACTTAAAGTCATTCTTTTCGTCCTGTAGCATTTTCATTTGCCCAGTGCAACCCACAGCATTTATCTTGAGAAAATTTAGTTAAATTGTATATTATTTGTCTTCACACTGAGTTGAACAAATTCTTGCAAGAACAGAACAAGCTCAAAAGATATCCTTGACGCATCAATTCAATGTTACAGATAACAATCTGGAAAGTAATCATGATCCATTTATATAATTTACTTATATTCAGCTCATTGGAAACTGGAACCAAAATTTACATTGATTGATAACACGTAGACCTAATATAATCCACTGTAAGGATATCAGAGAAACCGCATCTGCTCACCTGAATTTCTTGATGTACAAAGTAGACATCATTTTCCATAGAGCAAAAATTAGACATTTACTTAAAAAGAAAACCCCAAATTCATTCAATAACTCGGTATTTAAACACTCCAATAATTTTTTCACCTTGATCACTCACACAAGCAAAGAAAGGAAGAAAATTTTAAACAGAAAGGAAAGATGCATAAACCTAGACTGTGTTTGATAGTTGTTATTCATTCACCAGTTCCAGTCTAACAGATCATATATCTTCAGCCCTTACAAAAATAAAATTATATAAGCTGGCAGTTTATTAAAAGAAATTAACTAGAAAGGACCCAATACTAGCGATCAACTAACATTTAAATCTAATATAATAAACTTATTAAAGAGAAAACATGGACATGCAAGATAAATGATTCTAAAATAATTTTATCACTAACACAAAAGTAGGAAATGTCGCAATGAACCAAATCGCTTTGCCAACAAGTCTAGCCCCTCCAAACTTCTGTCATCATTCACACAACAAAAGGATTACATTAACAAAACCATAAGTCGAAAGAAAATATAAATAAAATTAGAACCTACAGCAAGAAACCTATAAGTCATCTCTAACAGAATATACTGCAGTCTCTTTCAATATGCATAGGTAGACAAAAATGCAGTTATGTTCTTGGCATAGCAAGAACTGTTATTAAAAGAAATTCTTGCTGGCCATACACAAAACCAGATGGCTGCATAGGGTCTGGACTATGTACAAAACTAACCCAAGGAGCAATGAAATAGACAGGACAGGACCAAATGTTAGCTTTAAATTAACAGTGATAATCTTGTAATCACAAACCAATAAAGGGAAAAAAATGAGGATATCAAGTCTCAAATACAATAACAATTTTCATTTATCATTCACGTAAAACAGTCATTATTCTACAAGAAAAACCAAGGAATCCCAAAACTTCAAAGCAAAATTGAATTATTCCAATACAACAGTAGCACCCAATTCCTTAAGCTTCTCGATGATTGGTTCAGCCTCCTCCTTTGTCAATCCCTTCTTCAAAACACAGGGTACTTTCTCAACTAAATCCTTTGCTTCCTTCAAGCCCAAATCAGTAAAAGCTCTGACCTCTTTGATTATCTTGATCTTTGCGGCAGCATCGTACTTCTCAAGCTTTATATCAAACGCCGTCTTCTCAGCGGCCTTTGCTTCCGAAGCTCCTGCAGACCCAGTTGCCGCCGAAGCCGAACCCGGTGAACCAATCCCAGTGACTGCAGGTCCATACCTGTTGAGACCCATTTTGAGCCGCCAAAGGATCGTAAAATCGTGCCTTTCAAGCTTGTTGAGATCGATAAGCTCATCGGCGATTCGTTCTAGCTTCAGGGTCCGAGTCTCTGAAGTAGCAGTGCTTAGAGCGTGGGAAAGAGGGCTGGGAGTGATGTTGAGGAGCTTCAGAAGAGAACGGGAAGGGGGTTTTAAGATCAGGTGAGACATTTTGCTGCGAATTGAGGAATCGGAGGTTTAACAGAAAGTGTAACTTGAATTGGGGTGGAAGAGTTGGTCGAGTGAGACAGTGAGAGAAAGAGCAGTGCTGGTTAGAGGGACTGGACGGCGGGGCATTAGGGCGAGAAAGGCTTCGCCTGGCCCAACAAAACCCATTTTGCTTCTTTTCTCTTCCTGGAAAAAGTTACAGTTTGATGGAAAAAAAAAAAACCAAAAAAGTTACAATATATGATTTAGATTTAAAAATTTGGTGAGTTCTTATGAAAATTAAGTAAAGGTCATAAAAATTATGATAATTTATATAAAATATTATAATTTTTGAAAAAAAAATTATAAATATATATATGAATTTTGTGTATAATAAAAAATTATCATTTTATCATTTAAAGTTCTTTAAAAAATTTTAAAATATTCTTTCATTTTTATATAAAAGTTTCATTTTCAAAGAAAAGATCAAGAAAGTATGAAAACTTATTAAAATATGTATTAATACTAATTTTCTACAATATGTATAAAAATATAAATTAATACTTTATAATAGAGATGTCAAAATAGGTTGAACCAACAGATTGACTTATATTTAGTATAATTTTGTTTGGGATTAATATGGAAAACAAGAAAAACGATTTGCATTGATAGAAGATTGATCAGAAATAATCCAATCTAATAAGAGCTTTAAGACTTGTAAGTATTGTTCTGTCAAATTAATAGATTAGCTTGGTAATCTAATTTTATTGAATTAATGAATTTGTCTATTGAATTAATTCATTAACTTAATAATATATAATAAATAATATATGAGTAATTGATTAATGTATATATATTATTTAATACATAATTTCTATATTATATGGAATTAGCCTGTTTTCATGCATGCTACGTACAAATTTATTTATCTCCCTGTCCTTCCTATTAGCTAGATGTGATTACTTATTTTATTTTAATTAATCATATTATTAAATCAGGGTTGTGTACACTGTAGCTTCTATACGTGTCAGCTACACAGAGTTTCTTTCCCCGTCCAGCGAAAACGCTGCGTTTTGTTGTTCTGGTGCAGCTAGCTTTTTTTTTTTTTTTTTGGATTACTACGTGTC
>JANHAO010000235.1:0-46750 GCA_026873985.1 Saraca asoca
AAAAATAGGAAAGCTAATTAAATCAGTTAGGTCTGATAGAGGAGGAGAATTTTATGGCAGATATGATGAAACTGGCAGAAATCCTAGACCTCTCACTAGATTTCTTCAGGATTGTGGAATTGAAGCACAATACACAATGCGTAGTACTTCTAAACAAAATGGGGTTACTGAAAGACACAACTGAGCTCTTATGGAGATGGTGAGAAGTATGCTTGCACATTCTACTCTACCAAAATTTTTACGGGGAGATTATTTGAAAACTGCTGCATATATTCTGAATCAAGTCCCAGATCTATGCCTTAAACTCCATGTGAGTTGTTTATGGGTAAGAAATCGAGCTTACACCATTTCCATGTTTGGGGCTGCAAAGCAAAGGTAAGACATTATGATCCACATTTAAAGAAACTTAACTCTAGGACAATCAGTGGATGCTTCATTGGTTATTGTTTTGGCTCCAGAGGATGTAGATTCTATTGTCCATCTCACTCAACCAGAGTGATTGAATCTAACTGAGCTATTTTCTTGGAAGATGTCATAGACAGTGGGAGTGCAAAGCCACGTGATGTTTCCATTAATGTGGAGGGTGTCAATATTTATGTGCCTATTGTTACTGCACCCTTGGCTCACACTATTCCGGATGATGGTAATATTGGTGAGACTCCTCTAGGTAATGTTGATTCTCCTACAAAACAACCCTTAATGAAGAGAGAGCCAACTCAAATAAATGAGTAGAAATAGAGAGGTATAAAGCCAAATTAGTGGTAAAAGGCTATAGTCAAAAATTGGGAATTGACTATAAAGAGACTTTCTCACTAGTCTCTACTAAAGACTCCCTACATATTATGACGGCCCTGATGGCTCATTTTGATTTAGAGCTTCACCAAATAGATGTCAAGATGGCTTTTTTGAATGGTAATTTGTCGAAAAATGTGTATTTAGATCAACCTATTAGTTTTTAGAAACAGGGTTAGGAGCACCTAGTCTACAAATTGAAAAGATCCATATATGGTTTGAAATAGGCCTTGAGGCAATGGTATTTGAAACTCCATGAAGTTGTTTCTTCCATTGGCTTTAATGAGAATGCAGCTGATCAGTGCATTTATTTGAAGATGAGTGAGAGCAAGTTTATGATTTAGTCCTATATGTTGATGATATACTACTTGCTAGCAATTATCTGTACCTATTGTGTGAGACAAAGAAAATGTTGTCGAGCCATTTTGATATAAAAGATCTTGGTGATGCCTCTTTTGTTTTAGGCATACAGATATACCATGATAGATCCTGGGGTATTCTTGGCTTGTCTCAGAAAATATACATTGAGAAGTGTTATCCAAGTTCAGTATGAAATCTTGCTCCCCACGTGTAGCCCCTGTATTGAAAGGTGAAATGTTCACCAAGTCCCAGTGTCCTCAGAATGATAAATAGAGAGCCCATATGAATAAAGTCCCATATTCATCTGCTGTTGGTAGTTTGATGTATAGTCAAGTTTGCACACGTCTTGACATCGCTTTTGCTGTTAGTGTGCTTGGGAGATTCTTGAGTGATCCTGGAGTGGAGCATTAGAAAGTTGCAAAGAAAGTTATGAGATACTTGCAAGGTACCAAAGATTACATGCTCACTTACAGAAAATTTGATCAGCTTGAGGTGATTAGGTACACTGATTCTAGCTATGGCAGTACCATGGGTGATCAAAAGTCCACTGTCGGATACTTGTTTTTTATGGCGGGAGTTGCTATTTCATGGAAGAGTTCCAAACAAACTATTATGACTGCTTCAATTATAGAGGTAGAGTATGTAGGTTGTTCTAAAGCCACTAAACAGGTTATATGGTTGAAGAACCTGATTTCTAGGTTCCATCTTGTGGAGAGTATTTCCAGGCCTTTGATGATTTATTGTGACAACTTTGTCACTGTTGCCTTCTCTCGAAATAATAGAATGTATGCACGCACTCAACATTTTGACATCAAATATGAATTTGTGAGAGAGAAGATTTAAGAGTTACAGACTTATATTGAGCACATAAGCACTAAGCTTATGGTTGCGGATCCACTAACCAAAAGCTTGACGGCTACTACTTTTTAAGGTCATGTAACTTGTATGGGCATTATTAAAATTAATGATGTTATGGGTTAGTGGGAGTTTTATGATGTATGACATGTGTTGAACAAATGTTGATGCTATTCAGTTAATTTTGTCTCAAGACACTTATGGACTATTTTATTGATTTCATTATTATTGTCCATATGATTGTGTTTAATGCCATATTTTCTTATGTGCATGTTGTGTTGTGCTTATATATATGTGTGTGTGTGTGTATGATATAAGCTTTAAGAGAGACATTTTTTATTTAGTCTCGATATTGTGATACTGAGAATTTTTTGGAATATTGTGTTTTCTCAATAGGCATCCTTGTTGGATGCTTAGACCATTATTAGGACTGCACATGGATTATATTTTGTACTGCATGTCCTAAACCCAGTTGTCCACATTACTCAAGTTATTTGAGGAATAGTGCTTTGGCTTGTATGATGTTCTGTGACTCTATCGGACACAACTTCTGGAATGCTAATACTTGTTGCCTCATTTTAACTTGGGAGTTGTTGTCAGTGTATGGTGCTTACTCTTATAACTAACAAATTATTATGGCCATATGATTGTGATATTAAATCTGGAGAATTTTTCTTTTAAAACCCATGATTTATGTTAGCCTAAGCAGGCGATTGTTGGAATAATTTTGTGGACTAACATAAATCATGATTTCATATTTAAAACACATATTTAATATTTAAGTTAATTATGAGTATTTTGTATAAATAGCCCAATTCAATATTTGATCCATTTTGTTTAATGGGTTACACCTGTGTTAAGTGGACTAAGTTTACTGGGCTATTGTGTTGGGTTAATTGTTGATGGGTAGATTAAACCCAATAACCCATTGGGGTTGCACACGAAGGGTTCCTGATCTCTGCTATAATATGCGTGCTACTGCCTATTAAGTAATACATTTTTGTTTTGATCAATATTATAATCAAGAGAGCAGTTTACCTCCATACAGAGTAGTTACTTCCAAGTTCAAGAGTATGGATTCATCATATCTCCCAAGTAATTCTAAACCTTAAATTATTGGTACATGCTATAGGTTCACCTACAGATCTAACATTTAAAGTATTGTGAAATTTCTTTTTTAAGATTACGAAATTTCTATTAGTAATAGTATTGAAAGTCTCAATGTTATAAAATGACTAACTGTGAATATTTCCCATATCAATACACACTCATGATTCTGCTAGTAATTCCCAACATACAGTGGTCCTCAATTTAACTGTCAATGTCTCTTTCATTTTCTTTCTTTTTATCTTAGTTTATTTTGATGATTGATATTTCCTAACAAAAACATTATATATTATTTTTATATTAATCTTTAATTGATTAATAGAATTGTTGCCATGCATTTTGGTAGAGAAGAGCGAAACAATTTCAAGATGTTACTAGGAACAACATAGACCAATCAAGACATTTCCATAATCCATAAAGTTTGCATTCTAAAGGCCATTGCCTTGTTAACTTCGACATTCTCGGGCAGCAATAAGAATTTGAGGGTGATCCTTAAAATCAATTGGTCGTCACCAATTTTGCTTCCCATGCTCTAACTGTGGCCTTTGTAGAAAGCACAAAAAAAGAAAAAAAAAATTAAACACTCAAGCTCATTTTATTTTGTCAAAAAATATCTTTCATAAAAAAACTCATTTGCTTAAATATAAGTAAAGGATTTTCATGTCATTTATACACTTATTATTAAAAAAATAATGCATGATGTCATGGTGTGAAAGAAAACCCTTCTTCTCTAAAAAAATAGAATATTGTTTTCTTCCACACTCTCTACATTTAATATTAAACATATAAAATATTTTTTGTTATCTTAATATTATATATTATAAATACAAGTATGTGAGATTATCCCTATGAAAGATGTTTTTTGTCAAAATAATAGACCCACAGATCACTATAGAATGGAAGAAAGGCGCACGAAGAATGAAATAGGAAGATCTAGGGAAATTAAGAAGAAGAGACATAGGGTCTATTCATTTTGTTAGAAAATATCTTTTGTGAAAATAATTTTATTTACTTGTATTCATAAATTATAAAGAATTAAAATCATAGAAAATGTTCAATTTCCTCAATGTTGCATGTGTTAGAAAAAAATATGGAGATGGAGTAACAAAAGAATAATTGTCAAACATTCTAGAACTTTTAAGATGTAATAAGGTAGCAGAGGGTAATAAATTATTCTAGAATTATGGAGCACTTGAAGTCAGTTAAAGCAATTAACCTTACAAGCTTATAAATAGGCTTGATGCCATTTTGTGTAATGTGTCCAAATGCAAGTGCATGTGCTCAAGAAGTGAACAAGTGGTGAGTGCTCAAAGAAATGAGTGAGTGAGGGTGTGTTTAAGTGTTGTATTAGTGAGGTATCAAATAGTGAGTGCTCTAGTATATAAGAGTGTAAACACTATTAGTATGTGTAAGTGATCTAAGTGTTAATAAAAATTAGGTTGTTTGTCACATGTGAGTGCCATTTTTTCGCAACAATTTGGTATCAGAGCGAGATGATCCCATGAAGGTTTTGATAAGTAGTGAAGGCTCATTATTTATGGCGGAGCTGTGATGTTATTAGTATAGGACCAAGTAACAAGGTGGTGTAGAAATTTCACCAAATCACAATGGTCGAGATTTAAGTGGTTGGTGGAATTAAGAAGCTTAATGGGCAAAATTATAACACGTGGCAGATGTGTGTGAAATCGTATATCCAGGGTCAAGATTTGTGGAATATTGTGGGTGATAGTGAGACCATGCCACCTTAAGGGGAAGGTGAAAGCGGGGAAAGACCATGTTCATGATCAAGACCATGGTGAAGGAGGAAATGCTGGAGCATGTAAGAAAGGCAATGATGTCGAAAGAGGCTTAGGACACCTTCGTAACACTATTTTCAAAGATGAATAATAGACAGTTGTAGCTATTGGAGTTTGAGTTGATGTCAACTGTGCAAGGAAACATGAGGATTAACCAATACTTTAGCAAGGTAATGACTCTTTGTCAAAAAATTGTTGCATTAGATCCTGATTGCAATATTCCTAAAAAAATGAATGAAAAGAATTATGATACATGAGTTGAGGCAAGAGGATAGAAGCTTTATTGCTATTATACAAGATTGGCCAATACAACTTGCACTTATAGAATTAGAAAATTTTAATTGGTTGACTAAGTGGCTTTAGCCAAAAATGGATTGGAGTTTCTATTAAGAATGAAGAAAAAGCACTCTTTAGTAGCAAGAAGCTAAAAAAATAAAATTGAGAATAAAGATAAGAAGGAGAAAAAAATGAGTCTCAACCTAGAGGAACTTGTCAAGGGATTAATAAGAAATGGGATCTAGTATGCTATAATTGTTGAAAGAAAGGACACTTTGCATGATAGTGTTGGTTTAGGGATAAGAAGATGCCAGAGAGCAATGTAATGACCTCTGTAGTTAAGCAAAGCAAAGGCCATGAAAGTGACAAAGAATTGGGATGTCATGCATCATTTATGATGGTCAAGGAAGAATTTGATTTCAATAAAGGAAGGAAATTATGGCATGAAAAATTGCAGCATTAGGTAGAGCCACCTAATGGAGGTGGCAAAGAGACTAAAGCTAAGGTACAAGAAGTGATGGGGGAGCACATGAAAAGTAAAAAAGAGCAGACAAATGCCACAAAAATCAAAGATGAAGATGGACCTTCATCGTATGAGGAAGCCTTACAAAAGAAAGAATGGAACAAGGTGGTGGAGGAGAAGATCCTAGCATTAGAACAAAATTAAACTTGGGAATTGGTGCCAAGGCCTAGTTAAACCCATATCTTGCAAATGAGTTTACAAAGTGGAATGATGAAAACTTAAGGGATCATTCAAGAGGCATTAAGGGCTCTTTCATGAGCAAAATATTTTCTTATTTATTTCCTTTCATACTCTATCTCTTAGGATGTTAATCAAGTTTAATTTAGTGAACTGACCTTGTTTTGTGACTTAGTCATGATTTGGAGCATAATTGAATTAATTGATCAATGTTGGAGTTTTGACATTGTTTTAGGTTTCAGGCTATAACTTGAGCTCTTGACATTGGATCAAATTGATCTTTATATAGTTGGAAAGTCAAGAGAAAACTTTATGACTTTTATATTGAGGTAAGACCCAGTTCTACCATTTGGAGTATCAAAATTTACTATTAAGTTGACCCAAAGTTTCTATGCAGATTAGTCTTGTCACAATGTTTAGGTTATTATTTTATGTTATTTTATGAGCCGCCTTTGAGACCTTTTTAATAGTAATTTGGGGGTTTTTTGTTACCTTTTATTTTTGTAATTTGGTGGCTAAATTTGGACCAATATTTGGTTGATTTATGGGCTATGTTTGATGCCACTTTGTAAGATTTTTTATAGCTAATTGTGTTAGCTTTATTTTGATCTAAACTTGTTTATTTGTTTGGCTAGTTTATGTGTTTGTTTGTTCAGCTTGTGTAGGACTTTAATCCAGCCCATAATTGAGCCTAATTACTATGAAGGGAGGCATGTTTCCCTCATTAGTTAGATTTGATGAATTTGAGAATTAAAGTGAGTTTTTTAGTGAGAAGTACTCTTTTAGGGCTATTGTAGAACTTAAAGACTTATCAAAGAGATCGCTATTTATGGTGTATTTGTGGTGTCTAATTTCATCAGTTATTACTCTCCTTCTTCTTATCTAAAATGTGATGTGAATATCATTCTTTTTCCTTTCAATTTTACTGAATTTGCCAAATTGGAGATAGATCCATGGGCAAGATCCATGAGATATCAGATCAGTTTGTTATCAGAGTTTCGACTCTCCCAATTTAGGTGATATGTCTGCAATTTTCTCTTGTTTTTGTTTCCATTTTCCTTCACTTTCCTTGCTCTATTCCCTTGAATTTTCTTGTACATTTTTGTGCTTCAATTTTTGATCAATTGCTATCCAATTGCATCTTGTTTTGTTGCTAAAATTCTACCCAGCCTGGCATTATTTTTTGCTTGCTATTTGCTTCAATTTTTCTTCATTTTCTTCCTCAATTTTGTGTAGAAAAATTATATGATTTAGTTGCACACTAAGTGTTTGATATTAGCTTTGTTTGAGTAAAATTTCTTTGCTCATCTTTTGTTTATTTTTATTTCATTTCCTTGCTTGTGTCGTTGAAGGTCCTACTAAAATTTCTATAGAATTGTCTTTGCTTTCCTTGTTGAATTTCAAGTGTTTGTCAATTTGTTTGAATGTCTTTTGTTGTGCCCTTATGTGTCCATTAATGTGGGATTAAATTACACTTCATTTGGTGTGATTTGGTACCATTTCTCCTAACAATTGCAACAAGTTTTGCTTGTCATCCCCTGTATCCTCTGCTTGGCTGAAACTTTAGGCCTATTTTCTCCAGAATTTTTACTGCTATCTTAGCTTAAATTTGAGTGTGTTTTGCACTATAGACATATTCATTTTGAGTACACATAGTTGAAAATTAATTTATGCCTATTGTGATTGAATTTAAGTGTCTTTGGGTTGCTTAAAGTTATGCTAAGTGCTAGAAAAACAAAAATTATGCACATCAGGGAAGAAGTGTTGAGAAAAACAAAAGAAAGGAGAAGAAATAATAGTGGAAAGGCAATATCAAAGAAAATAAAAGTGTGAAAAGCAAAGGTAACAAAAGAAACAAATAAAAACAAAAGGAATCAAAAGAAAGAGTAAAAGAAAAATCACAAAAAAAGGAAGAATAAATGTTGTCCAATAAAACAAAATTTTTGTAACTTTTTGAGCTTACTCCTAGTTAATCTAGCAGGTTGTTTTGATTCAATTTCTTTTTTAATCAACTTGAATATATTTTTGTTGAATTGCATGATCAAAACACTAGCTTAGAATTCAAATTGTGGAGCAATTGCTTAGTATTCTCCTCTATTTTTCATTGAATTAGTTGAAAATTTTCTGCTACACCCTGAAATTTTGGTGATAGTTGAAACTTGTTGTTTCCTTGCCGTCTCATTCCTTGTGCTATCTTTCTCTATTCCTTGCTCATTATTATTGTTTAATTCATGCCATATTTTGGTAATTTGAGTGTTGTGTGATATTGGGTGCTATATTATGTAAGCTCTAAGATTTGTCACTTAGTTCTTATAGGACTTTAAAGAGCGGATTAGAGTGGTAAAAGGCAAGTGTATTGTAAGCATAATAGAGGGTAAAAGCCTAGTTGTGTGAACAAGCATGAGTGGAGTGATTTAAACACTTGTGACGGTTTGAATTCATGAGGTCTATATTCTCTTAATATTTATTTTGCAGAATTTATTTCTTGCTCAAAAATGGAAGGTGGAGGATCTCAACTTAATAAAGTCATATTTACTCTTAGAGCCATGTAACAGCAACTTGAGAGAGTAAATATGAAAATTGATGGACTTGGGAAAAGAATCACATATGTGGAAAATATTATACATGTCCATGAGAGAAGAAGATCAAGAAGAACTCATGATCAACATGGAAGTAATGAAGGGGATTAGAAAGTTGAAAAAGAGGAAGAGGAGCTATCCACTTCTCCATATGAAACCAAGATAGGTGAAAGAAGAAGGGATATGAGCACCTTAGGTAGAAGACATAAGAGACCTAGAAGAGAAAGGGTTGATTCAAATCTTCACAATATTAAGATGACAATCCTCTTTTTTCCAAGGCAAGAGCGATCTAGAAGCCTACCTTGAATGGGAGAAAAAGGTTGAGTTAGTCTTTGATTGTCACAACTCTTTGGAAGAAAAGAAAGTAAAATTGGATGTCATGGAATTCATTGGTTATGCTATTATTTGGAAGGATCAATTTATGCAAAGTAAAACAAGGAACTTAGAAAGACCCATGGCAACTTTGGAAGAGTTGAAGACCATTATGAGAAAGAGATTTGTCCCTTCACACTATTATAGAGAGTTATATCAATAGCTTCAAGGCCTTACTCTAGGTTACAAAAGTATTGAGGGATATCACAAAGAGATGGAGGTAGCATCGATAAGAGCCAGTGTGGAGGAAGATAGAAAGGCTACCATGGGATGATTTTTGCATGGCTTGAACTGTGACATTACTAACATAGTGGAGTTTCAACACTATGTAGAACTTGAAAACATAGTACACATGACAATGACGGTGGAAAAGCAACTGAAGAGAAAGACCTCTTCTAAGGTTGTACATCAATTAAGTTCCTTTTGGAAGACTAATTAGGATAAGCGACATAATTCAAGAGACTTCAAAGTTGCCAAGAAACCTATAGCCAAAACTTTCTTAAAGCCAAAGGATGGAGATGCAAAAGGCAAAGGCAAAATGGAGGTGCCACAGAAGCAAAGAAACATCAAATGCTTTAAATGTTTGGGATACGACCATTATACTTATGAATGCTCTCATAAAAGGGTCGTAACCATGAAAGCTAATGGAGAGTTAGAATTGACTAGTGAGCATGAGAGGGAGGAAGAAAAGTCTAATTGAAGTAGTGAAGAGAGTAACGATGTACTTGGTGATAAGAGCTTTGAATGCATAAACCAAGGAGGAAAAAGAGGATCAAAGGGAGAACATTTTTCACTTTAGATGCCATGTGATAGGAAAGGTTTGCAATATGATTATTGATAGTGAAATTTGTGCAAATGTTGCTAGCACAATTATGGTTGAAAAACTATCTTTGCCTACCCTAGATCATCCCACTCCTTACAAGCTTCAAAGGTTGAATGATAGTGGGGAGGTAAAGGTCACAAAACAAGTGCCAATTTCCTTTTCTATAGGGCAATATTAAGATGAAATTTTATGTAATGTTGTGCCAATACAAGCTACCTATTTGCTAGTTGGTATGCCATGGCAATTTGATTGCCAAGTCACCCATGATGGCCTCACAAATCAGTATAGCTTCAAGATAGGCAACAATACTATTACTCTTGTACCCCTTGCCCCTAAGCAAATCTTAGAAGATTAAATGAAAAGAGAGAAGAAAATGAGTGAAGAATAAAGAACAAGAGTGAAGAAAAAGAAAGGAAGAGGGAAGATAAAGAGAGAAAAAGAGATAAAGGAGAGTTAAGTGAAAGTGAAAAATGAGGAAAAAAGAAATGGAGTGTCTTTGCCAAAGCTAGTGATGTGAGATAAGCCTTGTGTTGTTATTGGCCTATGCTTATTCTTTTGTTCAAAGATGCTGTTTTGAATGATAATCATGATATTAAGGCTTTGCCTAGTGCTCTTGAGTTGATTTTACAGGAATTTCAAGAGGTGTTTCCTAAAGAAATGCCTCATGGTTTGCCACCATTAAAAGGGATAGAACACTAAATTGACTTTGTTCTTAGAGTTCCCAAACCTAGCTAGCCAGCATATTGACAAGTTGAAAAAGCTTATAGTGAAGGGATATTTTAGAGAAAACATGAGTCCTTTAATATTCATGCTTCCTTTCATGTTTCTAATCCTTTTCTTTTTGTAGTAGGTCTTAAAGATTCAAGGTCAAATCCTTTCAAAGAAAAGAGGAATGACGGAAATGAAAAGGATTACTCAAGGGGATATTAAGGGCTCTTTAATGAGCAAAATATTTTCCCATTTATTTCTTCTTACACTCTACCTCTTAGGATGTTAATCAAGTTTAATTTAGTGAATTGACCTTGTTTTGTGATTTGTTCATGATTTAGAGATTAATTGAATTAATTGCTCAATCCTCATATTTTGACATTGTTTTAGGTTTTGGGTTATAATTTAAGCTCTAGATGTCAGATCAGGTCAATATTTATATGGTTAGGAAGCTAGAGAAAGCTTTACAACTTTCATGTAAACATGAAAGCCTTCCATTTGGAGTTTCAAAATTTACTATCAAGTTGCTCTAGAGTTTCCGTCCAGATTAACCTTGTCGCAATGTTTGAGCTATTATTTTGTGTTATTTTATGAGCCACCTTTGTGATCTTTTTGGTAGTAATTTGGGGCTTTTTGTTGCCTTTTATTTTTGTATTTTGGTGGCTGAATTTGGACCAATATTTGGCTAGTTTGTGGATTGGGTTTGATGACACTTTGTAGGATATTTTGTGGCTAATTGTGTTGGCCTTATTTTGGTCTAAACTTATTTATTTGTTTGGATAGTTTATATGTTTGTTTGTTAGGCTTGTATAAGACTTTAATCTACTCCATAATTGAGCCTAATTGCTATGAGGGGAAGCATATTTCCCTCACTATTTTGATTTGATAAATTTGAGAATTGAAGTAAGTCTTCTAGTGAGAAGTGCTCTCCTATGATTCTTGTAAAATTTGAAGACTTATCAAAGAAATTACTCTTTTTGGCATCTAATTTCATCACTTATCATTCTCCTTCTTCCTATCTAGAGTGTGGAGTGAATATCATTCTTTTTCCTTTAAATTTTGGTGCTGAATTTGCTGAATTAGGGATAGATCCATGGACATTCCTATCGGAGACCACATCATGAAAACTCTTCTAGATGGAATAGTGGAAAGATACAAAGCTCGCTTGGTTGTAAGAGGGTTTTTGCAATAGTATGGGTTGGACTATGACGGGATATTTAGTCTAGTTGTGAAAATCACTACCGTGCATGTTCTATTAGCCTTAGCAACAAGTAAATCTTGGAAGTTGTGACAAATGGATGTGAAAAATGCATTTCTACATGGAGAAATCGATTAAGATATCTAAATGGAGCAACCAAGAGGATTTGAGAGCAAAGTCTATTCAGACTATGTGTGCAAGCAAAGAAAGGTATTATATGGGTTGAAGCAAGCACCAAGGCATGGTCTGGAAAGATAGTAGAATTTTTGCTATAATGCAACTATTGTCTAATCCCATCATATTTGAGCTTGTTTTGTCAAGGTACATGATGGAAAACTAGCATTAGTGCTAGTATACAGTGATGATTTGATCATCATTGGAAATGATATTGAGGAGATATGGTAAACGAGGGAAAATCTATTAGTTTGTTTCTGAATGAAGGAGCTTGGAGAGTTGAAGCACTTTCTTGGACTTGAGGTGAATCACACCAATGAAAGAATGTTCTTATGCCAAGAAAAGTATGCAAAGGATTTGCTCCAAAGATTTGGCTTACTTGATTGCAAGCCAATATCAACACTGATGAAGGCCAATGCAAAGTTGTGTGCATATGAAGGAAAAGATTTAGAGCATAAGACAATGTATCAATAGTTAGTTGGTCGAAAGCCTCATCTATTTGACATTGACAAGGATATGCAGTTAATGTAGCAAGTAGATACATGCAGAATTCAAAGAAGCCTCATCTGGAAGTGGCTCAAAGAATCTTAAGATATGTCAAGGGAACGATTGATTATGACTTATTTTATGTGAAAAGTGAAGCATTACAGATGGTTGAATATTATGACATTGACTATGCTGGACATTATGATACTCAAAGGTCAACATTTGGGTATGTATTCAAGCTTGGATCAGGAGCAATATCTTGATGTGGTAAAAGGCAATCAACAGCGTCATTGTCAAAGACAGAGGCAGAGTACAGAGTAATAACAATGACGGCACAAGAATGCATGTGGTTGATGTAGTTAATGAAGGATTTACATCAACTAATTGCCGGTGCAATTCAGTTGCATTGTGATGATCAATACACCCATGGAAGGACAAAGGACATTGAGGTGTGTTACTATTTAATGGTAAAAATGTATGTACTCCATCTTTAAAATGTATGCTATATTATAGAGGAGTCATCCTTGATCAATAGGATAACTTAATTACTAATCATAGTTTAAGCTTTAACCTAAACTAAAATATATATTGATTGAGACTTGAATTTTGTTTAGTTTCTATAGAAAAGTATCGATAACGTATTAACGTGAATTCTTTTTAGAGATACGAGGACATGAATTTGCATGTAATACCCACAATTTTTATATGTAGATCTTCAATTTAAATATAAAAACTCACGTATCTACTTTACTCAAAAGTCCATGCTATAATTTTTTTTTTATGAAAATTGAGGAAATTCAAATGCTATTTATTGAAATATAAATTTTGTTAACTTTTGTTTGTTGCCCTGTGACCAAAATAAGATTTATGGCAATTGTACGTATGAAATTCCCATAAATTGTTTTTTCCACTTTAAAACTTCATGTTGAACTATCAACAAAACAACATAGACAAAAACGGAAACTGAATGTATGGCCACGTACTTAATAGTATTGTTGCTTATTATCTCTCACAACACCCGATATTACAAGTAATATGCTAACAGAGAAAAACATTGATGTTCAACTTTCATCACTTTTTAAATTTCAAATAAATAAAGTGAAATAGGCGTAAATTATCTATGAACAAATTTTAATTTATCATATCTTCCTCAACTTTTGAAGATTATATAATTTATGAGATATCATTTTCTTTGATGTTATAGAATTTACAAACAGTATACTACTCATACTTGAAATAATACATTTTTTAGTATAAAATTATATTATTTAATAGTTATAACTTCTTCTTTTTTTTTTTTGCATTTTTATATGATATTACAATTATAAACTTTTCATATATACTCTCTTATTTTTCTAAAATTTTATTTCAACAATAATGCTTTGATATTTACTCAAAAAATTTCTGTCAATACTTCCAAGCTTTCATCAAAAAGTTTCCATTACTTTTTGTAACATTTTTATTAAAAATTATGAATTTTTATTAAAAAAAAATTAAATCCATTTAAAATTTCAAAAATACAAAAATTACAAGTTCTTCATGAAAAATTTCAAGAAACCACTCTCATCGGGAGAGAGTGTAATTCGCCCACCACCACAGATGCGGAATAATAAATTTTCAGCATCTCCATCCAATTCGGGAGTACACTTTTCCGAGTGAATTGGATCCCACATACCACTAGGCGAGTATAGGCTACTTATGTAGTTTAGAAAAATTTTAAGAAAATTCATATTTTCAAAAATAATTTAGTTTTTGACCCTAAATTTTAAATCCTGCTCAAATTCCAATTTTATTGTTATCAATTTTACAATGACATGTAACATGCCGATATTCAACTTAAAATGGTACAATGTTAGAGACTAACCATCTACCAAATAGCAACAAGCCAACTAACCAACCTTCGTTTTATTTATAGCAAAAGCTAAGAGGTACGAGAGGCATCAACATTGGGGGAACATTTTAATTTCTACTGTAAGAATGAGAATTTCAGTATATTATTTCTGATAAATTAAAAAATATATCTTTTTAATTCTAACATTTATTTAATTACGATTTCAAAACATTTGATTTTTTAGAATATAAGAGAAGTAATACTGAGGTTTCAGTGTTTTTGTAGGGCTAGAGATATTCTCCAATATTGGACACAAATTAGCCAACAAATAATGAGCTTGTTTCCTTTTGTTTGAGCTAACATCAATTTTCAAAATAGTTTTATAAAAAAATGACATTTGTTAATCAATATCTTAAGTTAAGGGAAAAAAAATGACATTTGTTAACCAATATCTTAAGTTAAAGAGAATTTAATGACGCTGGAAACGTAAAAAAATTTTAAAAAATTATTTATTTTTATTTAATGTATTCTTAAATTCTATAATGAATTGAGGATGAATTAGATAAAAACACATAAAATTTTAAAAACATTATATTTTCAATACCATTAAATACTCTTTAACTAAGGAATTGGTTATAAGGATGCAAAAAAAAAAATAAGGACCTTGTTAACTGGGTTAATCGGTGCGCTTTTGATACTGGCTAAAAAATATTTAATGACATGGATAATAAAATATTTTTAAAAATTTATGCACTCTTATTTAATTTACTTTTAATTTAGTATAAAATTTTAAAAATTAAATATATAAAATCACATAATTTTATGAAAAAAGACAAATTTTTAAAAAAAATTTATATATATTTCCAAGTCCCATTAAATGATCCTCAATTTTTTACATTGGTTAACAAATGTCAAGAACTAATTTGGCCATGTGTAGCTATCGCAGGCTTTCAAAATTAATTTATACTCTTTTAATGGTACGCTGTATTATAGAGGAGTCGTTCTTGATTAATAGGATAACTTAATAATTAATCAGAGTTGAACCTCTAACTAAAATATAGTCATTAAGACTTAAATTTTGTATGGTTTTTAGAATTTTCCTAAGTGAACTACCATAATTTAATTAAATCATATGTTTTTAAATTAAATGAATGTTATAACAATTAATTATTATTAGTCAATTAATTATGTGATTAAATTATTAAACCTGTAATGATACCTAGGTTATTGATGGGTTTTAGCAGTGTAAACCTTGTCATTAGGCCATTGATAATAGGTCAATTAATTCAATAGGATTACAGCAAGACAAATCCTTATTTATATCTTAATAGAGTTGTAGTTGTCCTATTAAGACTTCAGATATAGTTTTCCCTCCCTTTTCTCTGCTAAGGATATAAAGAGTGAACCCGCTAAAGAAGCTTTTGTTATAAAGGATTCTCATGTAGCACCAAGTATGATTTTATTATTATTAATTAAATTTATACGTATAAATCTGATACTTTATAACATGATTCAATAGATCTGTTAATTTAACTATTTCAATTTATCCTATTATTTCTACAATTGGTAACAAAATCGATTTTTTTCTTTTATATTACAAGGCTCAAATTTGTGCAATTTTTGTTGTTTAATAATTTTATGTAATTAAATTATTAAAAATCCATAATATATTATGAGAAAAATTGTGGATTAAACATTAAATTTTTTCTGCCTCTTTTATATTGTTTTATTGCATAAATTGATTATGAACTTTATGAATTTTAAGATGAAATTACAAATTGAATTAATTTAGTTTTTTTAAAAAAAATTGATTTCTTAAATTCGAGTAATTTAAAGGAATATTTTTCAAATCAATTTTTGATTTGATTTCAAGAGTATGTGATGTACAAATTGCACAAATCAATTTGATCAAATATTGTTCAAAACTAAATTTTTTTAAATTCTTTTTTTTTTGTCACTGGAAGATTGTTTGGATATAATTCGACCTAATTATTGGAGATTCATTCAAATTGATTCATGAGTTTATACTAGAATAATTAAACAAAGAAAAGCCCCAAATCAATTTCTAAAAATTCGAATACAAGTAGCATCAATTTCAAAAAAATTTCAATCAAGTAATCTAATGGAGGTTTAATACATTTCCCCTTAAAATTGCATTGATTTTTTCAATGATTTTATGAAATTGATAAAGAGGTTAGTTTTAGATCAACTTGGGCCCATACAAAAATTGTTTAAAATATGGCTAAATTGAATAAGTTTCCAAATCAGATGCATTAGGCTACATGCCATCATAGAAGTGGTAGATGGCGAAAAAATTATACCACTGTGCTCCACTCTCCAAACTCTATTTATGATAATTTTTTCAATTTTTTTAGAAAATAAAAATATTTTATTTATTTTTTGTCTAATTTGTTTTAGTAATTATTTAACGTTATTTGAGCCTTAAAATTTTATTATATGTTTGCTACATAGTGGACTATTATTTGTAGTTTTTCCAAAATTTTTTGAAAATAAAAATATTTTATATAATTATTGTTGGTCCCTTTTTAGTTTGGATTCTAAATGAATTTTAGCGAAAGTCTTTAAACTTCTTTGGAAGTTTAAGAGAATTATCAGACTTTATTTATTGATAAATAAAAATAAATTATAGCCACTGATTAAGAATGAATACAAAATGCAGAAACAAATTATCAAAATAGAATGTGTGTAGAAGAAAAATAAATGCAAAAAAAAAAATCAAATTTTTTAAGTGGCTCCACTTCAATTGAAATCACAATTAAAATGTACATCTACTCTAACAGAATCTTGAACCAGATTTTTATTCCTAAACACAAGATTTTACAAGGCTCTTGCAAACTAGTTTACACAAGAATCAACCAAGCTCTTGCGAATTAGTTTAGACACAAAATACTTTACACATGCTACTAACTATGATCAATCTCACAATTAAAGCAGATGCAAAAGAGAAGATCAACCTTTCCCTTTATATCTCGGATTTCTAATCAACTTTAGAAATCTAAAAACTGAAACAAAAAATAAGGATAGAAATATAATACTTTGATTAAGATGCAAATCTCAATTATCTATTGTGTGTTCATCTTCAAATTGATCCAATGATTTGATGAAAATAGATGAGGTAGAGATAGATAAGCTTTAGGCTTTATTTTCTCTCAGTTTTTTACAATTGGTGTTATGTTTGAAATAAGGCTTGGTTCTATTTATAATATAGCAACTGATATTTAAAAAATAATTAACTTTTCAACTGTGAATCGATTCAAGAATCGATTTAGAGCAATTACTAACTTATGAATCAATTCACGAATCGATTCGTCTATAAATATTATCAAGAATTTCTTGACTGAATCAATGTGTAAATTGAATCACACTATCATGTAAACAGTATGAATCGATTACCTAATCGATTAACAAAATTTTCTAACCTTTGGCAAAACCAATTTTTAAAGCAATTCTTTATGAATTGATTCGTGTTCATTTCACAAGATTTTCAGCATGAATCGATTTAGTGAAAAATAGTTTTTATAAAAATTTCACTTGTAAAAGAGTATTTGAAAACTTTGTTAGAAAATTTTTTATTTTAACTTATTTCAAGTGATTTATTTCTATATCAACTTAACTGATTTAAAAGATTTATTTATATCAAATATGAATTAGATCACATTTACAAAAGATCCTAATTAATACAATAAAATTGCTATGCCTAAAGGCAAATCTCATGAATAACATTAGGTTGACTTTGATCCTGCAATCAAATCACAAACACTAAACACATAGTTAGATTATGATATTAATCAAAATTGTTTTTCAACATAAAAACTGAAGATAGTATGATAGCAATGTTAATAATCTCTCCAGCAAGGCTAACAATCTCTCCCTTTTTGATGATGACAAAAAATTTTATATAAAGGTTAAAAATTTTCAAAAATTTAGTAGAAAATTTAAAAATAATTCTTACTCCCCCTTTTTTATCTTTCTTAAAAAAATCTCTTCTTACTATTACTTACCCTTTTTTTCATCTAAAATCTCATTACTCCCCCTTTTGGCACATCAAAAAGAAATAATACATATATAAAATCCATAAAGAGTGAAGTAAAAAAAATGAATGATATATAGTTAGTATTCATATATAGAATCTATAATTCAATCAAAATATAATATCAAAAACCTAAAACATCAAAATAACTATATAATAAGGGAAAAGGGGATTAAGGGACTTGAGTGAGTGAGTGAGAAAGAGAGTTTTCGATGGTTGAAATAAGAAAAATGTGAAATGTGTTGTGAATTCATTTGTGAGTCGATTCATAGAGCAAATACGCATCAATTCAAAAATCGATTTATCCATACTAATTAAAATTTTCAAGAATTTTGACATCTTCTTGAAAGATTAAAAATTTGGTGAATTAATTTGTGAATCGATTTATAGTGTAAATTTTTAAGATATGAATCAATTCTTAAATTGATTTAAAAAACTCAAAGAAATCCTAGAAAAATTTAAATCAATTCAAAGAGTCCTAAAAACAATTTTCATGAAATTTTATTACAGAATGGTTAACAAATGATATGTTTACCAGTTCATGTTCAATTTAACACAATTGAAAATTCAGATCTCACATCAATTACATGTAAAGCAAACTTAGGGGAATCTCCAATGCCTAAGTTAAAATTTGCAAAGTAAAATACAATTAAGCATAAAAGATAAAAATAGCAAAATTTTGAAGATTAGCTAAGTATGATCATTTTCTAAGCGGTTTAACATTCCTAGTTCTCTTCTAATAAACACAAACCATCTTTCATCTAATGGTTTATTGAAAATGTCTACTAGTTGGAAGTTAGTTTGTATAAATTCAATTGAAATGTCACCTCTTTAAACATGGTCTCTAATGAAATAATATCAAATTTGAATATATTTAGTTTTAAAGTGCATGATGGGATTCTTAGTAAGATTAATCATACTACTATTGTCACACATTATAGGAATTTTATCAAATTTTAAGCCGTAATCTGATAGTTATTGCTTCATCTAAAGGATTTGAGCACAACAACTCCTAACAGCACTATAGTCTACCTCTGCAGTAGAAAGTGCAACATTATTCTATTTCTTGCAAGACCAAGAGACAAGAGAGTGACCAATAAATTGGCATGTTCCGCTAGTACTCTTTCTATTAGTTCTACTTCCTGTATAATCTATGTCATAGTAGCCGATTAGGGTGTAGGTGTCAAACTTAGGATACCATAATCCTAAGTGTTTAGTCCCTACAACATATCAAAAAATTCTTTTAACAGCTAAAAAGTGAGACTTTTTAGGTTCTAATATGCACAAAGAAACACACTTAACATTATGTCTGGTCTACTTGCAATCAAATATAGTAAGCTTTCTATCATGCCTCTAAACAATGTAGTATCAACATTCTTACCATTAAAATCAGAATCCAACTTGAGTGAAGGGCTTATTGGAGTACCAATCAGTTTAAGGTTTTCAAATTGAAACCTCTTGAGAAGTTCACTTCTATATTTGGTCTGACTTAGAAAGATGCCATTAGTGCATTGTTTGATTTGTAATCCAAGGAAGATAGTCTTTTCACCTATCATTGACATTTCAAATTCACTTTGCATCAGCTTAGAAAAATCTTTGCACAAAGAGTCATTAGTGGAGCCAAAAATAATATCATCAGCATATATTTGAACAAGTAAAATGTTTTTACCATTTTCTTTTATAAAGAGGGTAGTATCTATTTTGCCTATTTTAAAGCCTTTTTGAAGTAAAAATTTAATTAATCTTTCATACCAAGCTCTAGGAGCTTGTTGAAGACTATACAAGGCCTTTTGTAGTTTATAAACATGATTCGGATAGAGGTGATCTTCAAATCCAGGGTGTTGTTGAACATACACTTCCTCCAATATATATCTATTTAAGAATGCACTTTTCACATCCATTTGGTATAGTTTAAAGTTCTTTGAACAAGAATATGCTAATAACATTTTTATGGCTTCCAATCTAACAATAAGTGTAAAAGTCTCAATATAATCAATACCTTCTTCTTGATTGTAGCCTTTTGCAACCAAGCGAGCCTTATTCCTAATAATCACTCCATTTTCATCTAATTTGTTCCTAAAAACCCAGTGGGTGCCTATGATGGTATAATCATTTGGTTTTGGCATAAGAGTCTAAACTTCATTTCTTTTAAATTGATTTAACTCTTCATGCATTGCCATTAACAAACTATCATCCATTAAGGCTTCTTATATGTTTTTAGGTTCAAATTGAGATACATATGCTAAGTGATTACATATATTTCTTAAGTTGCTATGGGCTACCCTTTTTATAGCTTCTCCAATAATCTGATCTCTTGGATGACTTTCCATAAATTTCCATTGCTTTTGAAGGGTGCAGGGTTTTGAAATGTCAAGCATGACAATTCCATCTTCATCCTATTTTGGATTTGCATCACTTGTCTTTAATTTATCTTCTTGCTATTTTGAATTTAAGTTAAAGAACAATCGATTTTCTTGATCATCCTCTTTTCTAACCTATCAGCACTCAAAGTAGACTCATCATAGATAACATGAATTGATTCTTTAGTCTTAAAAGTTTTTCTATTGTAAACACAAAAGGCTTTGCTAGATGAAGAATAACTAATGAATATAGCTTCATTAGATTTTGCATCAAACTTATCCAAATTTTCTTTGCTATCATTTTCAGTAGAGCATTTATATCCAAAGACATGAAAGTGAGATACATTTGGTTTCCTTCCAAAGTAGAGTTCATAGAGGGTTTTATTTAAAATTGGTATAATCAATGCCCTATTCATTGCATAACATGTAGTATTCACTGTATCAACCTAAAAAGATTTAGGAAAGGTGCTTTCATTTAGAATGGTTCTAGCCATGTCTCCTAAGCATCTATTTTTCCTCTTAACTACTCCATTTTGTTGAGAGATTCTAGATGCTAAGAAGTTATGGTTTATACCATTTATCTCATAAAAACTAGTAAAATCTTTATTTTCAAATTCACCTTTATGATCACTTTTTATACCAACAATAGAGTACCTTTTTTGATTTTAGATCACATTTGCCAACTTTTTGAAGGCTTCAAATGTGTGTTTTTTTGAGATAAAAATAGGGTCTAAGTGAATCTTAAGTAGTTATCTACAATCACTAAGACATAGGAGTCTCCTCCATGACTTCTGATTCTAGATGGACCAGTCAGATCTATATGAAGTAGATCTAAAGGCTTGAAGGTTGAAACAACATTCTTTGATTTAAAAGAAGATTTTACTTGTTTTCCTTTTTAGCATGCATCACAAATTCTATCCTTGATGTAACTTAGTTTTGGCAAACCTAGCACTAGATCTTTCTTAGAAAGTTTCCTAATAAGATCCATGCTAGCATGTGCAAGGTGTTTGTGCCAAATCCATGAATCTTTATTAAGGCTAACCAAACATGAAGAGTCCAAGTTTGATTCAAAATTTAAATTGATCATGTAAATATTGTTGATTCTACTTCCTGCTAGCTTAACTTATTTATCATTGTCATTATTACCAAACATTTGTTTGAGTTAAAAATCACTTGATTTCCTTTATCACAAAATTGACTAATGCTCAACAAGTTATGCCTTTGGCCTTCAACAAGTAAGACATCATCAATGTAGAAACTAGGTAAGTTACCAACCTTACCATTACCTATCACTTTCCCTTTTGCATTTTTCCCAAATATTACTTTACCTCCATTAATTGGTGTGAGAGAGATGAATTTATCTTTGTTCCTAGTCATGTGGCGAGAGTAGCCACTATCCAAGAACTATAAGTTACTTCTTTTTCTCCCACAAACCTACAAAGTAGAAATTATGCTTGCATTGGTGGTACCCAATTGATCTTAGGTCTAGATTTATTAATAAACATACCCAGATTTCTTTTAGAGGTAGATGCCTTAGGTAACGAAATTAATTTCTCATTTAGTTTCAAAACATAAGTTCCATTTCTATGTGGACAATATCTAATATGATGTCCTCTTTGATTATAATAGAAGCAATTTATGTAAGCAAAGTTCCTTTTTTTCTTTTGCTATTTATAGCCTAATCCTTTCTTATTTTGAAAATTCTTTTGATTCTTTAACACGTTGTTGAGTGTCATCTCACTGTTAGTAAAGCCTTCTAAAGCTTTGGCCAAGCTATTTGTTTTAGATCTATATGTTTCACATTTATCACAGATCTTACTTTCACTCAACACTTATTCGGCTAAAACATACAAGTCATTATTCTCTTTTTCAATTTGTTTAATTTTCTTAAGCAAGCTTTCATTTTTAATGTCTACATGCTTTAACTTTTTCTTAGCTTTTAGTAATGATTCATAAAGTTCATTGCATAAATTATCAATCTCATCATCACTAGAGCTAAACCAAATTTAATCATATGCCTTAATGTCTTTATCT
Source organism: Saraca asoca (assembly GCA_026873985.1). Classification (NCBI taxonomy): domain Eukaryota; kingdom Viridiplantae; phylum Streptophyta; class Magnoliopsida; order Fabales; family Fabaceae; genus Saraca; species Saraca asoca. The sequence goes on from JANHAO010000235.1 coordinate 22,503, forward strand.
TCTTAAGCTATAAGGTAAAGGAATGCTTCTTCCTCTTTTTTTATCTTCATCTCTAGAATCCACTTGCTCATCTCCCTAAATAGCTAAGTTGGCTTTCTTGAAGGATAACATCCCCTTCTTCCTTTCATTTTCCATCTATCTCTTTAGATATATAGGGTAGTCCAATTTGATATGTTTGGGCTTCAAGCCTCTTACATTCAAAACAAGTTAGAGTAGTGTTAGAAGAATTTCCTTGATCATTCTTATTTTGATTTCTTCTTTATGGAGCAGCTATTCTCTTTTCTCTGTTTTTATTTTCTTTAAGCAATCTCTGTAGTTTCTTGCCTAATAAGCCCATGTAATTTTCTTCATCTCCACTTTCATAACTGTCTAATTCATATTCTTCATCATCAAATATATTTGCAGCTTTTAGTGCTAAAGTTCTCCTTTTCTTATCATCACCATTCTTCTTGTATCTTTCAGCTCAAGCTTATATTCTTCCAAGTTGCCATAAAACTCTTGAATGGTAGGCATTCCCATTTTAATTGATTCTTTGATAACTATAATCGTAGGTTGCCATTCCTTTGTTAAAGACCTTAATATCTTGTGCATTAGATCTACATTATCAAAAGTTCTACTAAGAAGCATAAGATGGTTAATAACAGCAATAAATCTTTAAATAAGTTCCTTAATGAATTCTCCTTCTTCCATTTTAAACATCTCATATTGGGAAACCAAGACATGAACGTTTGAGGCTTTAACTTGTGTTGTTCCAATGTGAGAAACTTCTAATATGTCCCATATTTTTTTTTTGCCATGACACAATTAGATATTCTCTTATATTCATTCGAGAAAAAGAATTAGAAATGATCCATTTGACTTTAGAGGCTAGGAGATGTCTTTTCCTTTCCTCCCAGTTCAAAGAGATTTGGGTTTTGATTGTGCAATCCCATTAATTAAAGTTTTTGGTGGATCATAACCTTCCTTAACTATCTCCCACATGTTTATATCAGTGGCTTCAATAAAATCTTTGATTTTTTGCTTCCAATAAGTGTAATGTTGTCCATTAAAGCCAAGGGGTTTATTTAAAAGCGAACATTCAAGCAAAAGAGTAAAATGAGAATCCATGATCCTCTTGAAATTAAAAGAATATCAAAAGCTGAAGATCTGATACTAATTATTGGTCCCTTTGGATTCTAGATGAATTTTAGTGGAAGTCTTGTATTTTCTTTTGAATTTTTCAAAGAAAATTATTAGAGTTTATTTGAAGGATGTAATTACTTGTATTAAAAGCTAGAATTAAATGATATTACTAGTTGAGATTAGTTCAGTTTGCAAGATAATTTATCAAACAAAATATGTGCAAAAAAAATTAATGTAGTAAAGTAAAGAACACTAGAATTTTTAAAGTTGTTCTACTTTAATTAAAACCGCAATTGAAGTGTACATCCACTCCAACCAAGTCCTCAACTAGATGGTCTTTTTTATTAGTAAATACAAGAATTAACAGGCTCTTAAGAACCAGTTTAGATACAAAAATTCATTACATCTTCTAGCAACAATGATCAACCTTACAATTAAAGAAGATACAAAGGGAAAATCAACCTCTTCCTTTGTATCTCAGATTTCTAAACCCTAGAAATCTAAAACAGAAACAAGGTTTCAAGATAGAATATATAATTACTTGAATTGAGATGTAGATCTCAATTATCTAATGTGTGTTCTTCATGAATTTCATCTAAGACTAATTTGGTTTGATAAAAGTAGATGAGGTAAAGATAGACCAGCTTATGGCTCTATTTTCTCTTTGTTTTTCACACTTGAAGTTATGTTTGAAATGAGTTTAGGTAGTATTTATAATGTGGTAATTGACCTTTTTAAAAAACAAAAACTAACTTTTTGACTATGAATCAATTTGTTAATTGATTCAAAGCAGTTACCAACTTATGAACTGAATCGTCTATGAATATCATCAAGAACTTCATGACTGAATCGATGTATGAATCAATTCACACTATCATGTGAACAAGTCATGAATCAATTATCTAATCAATTCTAAAAAATTCTTAACCTTTGGTAAAAATAATTTTCAAAATAATTCTTCATAAATCGATTCATTTTCATTTTACGAGATTTTCAGTATGAATCAATTCACACAGTGAAACTATTTTTTATAAAAATTACACTTGTAAAAGAGTATTTGAAAACTTTATTAGAAAACCTTTAATTTTAACTCATCTCAAATGATTTATTTCTACCTTAACTTAACCGATTTAAAAAAAACTTATTTGGATCAAATATGAATTAGATCACACTTACAAAAAAATCCTACTTAATACAATAAAATTGCTATATCTAAAGATGAATCTCTTGAATAGCATTAGTTTAACTTTGATCTTGTAATCAAATAACAAACATTAAACATATGGTCAAATTGTGATATTGATCAAAATTATTTTTCAACATCAAAACTAAAGAATGTATGATAGCAATTCTAACAATCCCCTTAGTAAGGCTAACAATGATAAATTAATGTGAATTTTAATTCTTTTGTAAGATATTTCCAAGATTGTGAATTTTTTAGGCTAACAACCTTATGCATTGGAATTCACAAATAGAACTGGATCATAAGAAGGTTAAATTACATGCTCTTGGACATAATTAGATGCATGTTGGTGCATTAAATTTTACTTTTTTTTGTATAGGATGATGCTTTAAAAACTGTGGTGTATATTCTAAATCAAATCCTTAGTAAGTTGGTATTTAAAATCCCATATGATTTTCTATACATGAAAAGCTTAGTCTTAGGCATTTTCATCTCTAGGGTTGCAAGGCTAAAATGAAGTCATATAATCCATTTATTAAGTAACTTAATCTGAAGACTATTGATGGTCACTTTGTTGGATGTTGTAATGGCTGCAACTGTAGTAGATTTTATTATCTGATCTATACCACCAAGGTTATTGAAGGACCTTGCTTTGTTTATTGGTTGGATAGTGGGAGTTAAAGGCCATATAATATCTTTTTTAGATATGTACAAGTTACTATTCCATTAGAATCATCACCAGTTGAAACAAACAAAATTGATCCAATGCAACACATAGTAAAATTGATAGTGGAAGTTGTAGAGTTTAATGCTCCTTTAGTATTAGAAAAGAACCAAGTCTTATAAATAAAATACCTTTAAGGAAATCCCGATGCCCAGTAGACCAGAAACTATTAACAATTGTGTGTATATCTACAAGAGCACAAATTTGACATCAGTGATGGAATTGATCTCACTAGTTTTTTCAAGAAGCCATTTCAAGTACTAATTCTTTAGAATGGATGAATGCTATAAATGATGGATTGCTTTAATGCTCCATAATGATGTGTGAGATCTTATAGACTTAACTATTGGTTGCAAGTCTAATGGATACAAAAAGGTCTTTAAGACCAAAAGATACTCAAAGGGTGGTTGAGACGTACAAGGCCATATTGGTGGAAGAACGCCACATTTAGAAGAAAGTTTTGATTGTAAATTTTTTTTTTTTTGTATTTGTTTTAATTCAAGACTTATTTCGAGTTGTTATGGCACTGGTAACTTATTTTGACCTAGAGTTTCACTAGATGCATGATGGTTTTCTTGAATGGTGATTAACTAGAAACTGTTTTTATGAACCAACCAAATGATTTTCAAGAGAAGAGTAAAGAACACTTAGTGTGTAAATTTAAAAGATTTATATGTATGATTTGAATAAAATGTCTAGATAGTGGTATCTCAAATTTGATGAGACAGTGACTTCTTTTAGTTTCAAAGAGAATACAGCGAATCAACATATCTACTACTTGATTAGTGTGGACAGTTATGTGATCCTTGTGCTTTATGGCAATGATATTCTCCTTGCAAGTAATGACATGAACTTATTAAATGAGACGAATCAAATGTTGTCACAACATTTTGAGATGAAGGATCTTGGTGATGCCTCATCTATACTAGGCATATGGATTCACTATGATAGATCTCGAGATATTCTTGGCTTGTCTCAAAGATTATATATTGAGAAAGTGATCAAAATGTTCAATATCGATTGATGCTTTCATTGTTCTACACCTATTCAAAAGGGTGAGTTTCTTTCCGAAGCCCAGTGTCCTTAAAATGATGATGAGAAATCCAAAATGAAGATGGTCTAGTATGCTTCCATTGTAAGTAACCTGTTGTATGTTCAAGTATGTACACATCTTGATATCGCTATTGGTTTAAGGTACTTGGGAGATACTTAAGTAATCTTGGTCAAATATTGAATTGTTGTGAAGAAAGTTATAAAGTGCCTATAAGGTACAAAAAATCTTTGTGCATTTACAGATCTGGTGATTTGAATGTTGCAGGCTACTTTAACTTTGATTTTGTGAATTATCCAAATGACATGATGTTGATATCTAGAAACATCTTTGTGATGATAGGAGGAGCTATACCTTGAAAATTATCAAGTAGTCAATTGCAGCAATTTTTATTATGGAGGTAGAATATGTCACATGTTATGAAGTCACTTGTGAGGCTATTTAGTTAAGGAATTTTAATATCTAGATTTAGAGTTATAAAGAGCTTATCTATGACCTTAACCATATGTTATGACAATGCTATCATAATGAACTTCTCTTAAAATAATAATGAAAGTATTGCCCGTATAAGTATTTTGATATTAAGTATTAATTTGTTGAATCGATAAGATATGCAAGTTTTATACATGTTGCCATAGATTGTATGCTAGTGGATCCACTAACCAAAGGCTAGGTGTTAAAATTGTTCATGAACAAGTAACTATAATGAGTTTGGCTTGGTGTCCAGGGTTAGTAAGAGTTTTATGTTTCTAATTAAACCATTGTTATCTTGAGATTAGTAAAATGTTAACGATATTGTCATATGTTTCATATATATATATGTATATATATGACATTGTTGATTGTGCACATTTGTTCTATGGCATATCAATTGAGACATTTAGACCCTGCTTCATTTTTATGTTGAGATTTATTCTCATTTTGAGCATCTTGGGTGGATGCATGAACTATTTTGTAAAGATATATATATGATCACATTTTGATATGTATGTCTGGTTTCTCACACGTTCCATATTATATTTCAGCTGTTGGAACATAAGTATTCAAGATATGTATAATATTTGTATCCTTATCGGATATGATGATCTGTATTAATGGGTACTTATATATACTTGACCTATGGTTGTAATAGTGTCATTATTGTTGACATTCATTGCTTTGACCATATATTGTAATCCAAGTTCTTATTTATTAAACTATGTTGTCCAAGTGAGAGATTGTTAGAATTTTCCTAATTAGACTATCATAGTTTAATTAAATCATATTTTATTGGATTAAATGAATGTTACAATAATTAATTATTATAGATCAATTAATTATGTAATCAAATTATTGAACCTATAATGACACCTAAGCCATTGATGGATTTTAATGTTGTGAGCCTTGTCACTGAGCCAATAATGATGGGTCAGATGGCCCAGTAGGATTATAACAAGATATGTCCCTACTTATATCCTAGTAGAGCTGTAGTTGCCTCATTAAGACTTCAAATATAATTCTCTCCCTTTTCTCTGCTAGAGTTATAAGGAGTAAACCTGCTAAAGCAACTTTTACTATAATGGATTCTTGGACAATACCAGGTACGATTTTATTTTATTAATTAAATTTATATGTATAGATTTAATACTTTGTATCATGATTCAATAGATATGTTGACAAGGTATTAATGTGAATTTTTTTTAGAGATACAAAGACATGAATTTACATATAAATAAATGATACCCCGTAGTAAACCTTCAGTTTAAATATAAAATCTCACATATCTATCTTAATGAAGTTCATGCTATAATTTATATATATATATATATATATAAATTGAGATACAAATGCTATTTATTGAAATATAAATTTTGTTAACTTTTGTTGGGTTCCTTGTGACCAAAATAAGACTTATGATAATTAGTAGATATGAAATTTTCAAAAATTGTTTCTTTCATTTTTTAGCATCCTTACAATTATGATATCAAAATATTTTATTTCAGAAAATATAAAAATTAATAATACTGAAATTTTAATAATATAATAAAATTAGCTTTTTTTTTTAATGGTAAGTTGTTAAGTCTCTCCTAATCAAAGTTCACATGGACGTCGCGTATTTGTGTGACCCAATTGCAACTGCCCCATCGCCCATGCAATTACAATGGAAGATTCACATTTGTTTTCTAACAATGAGGTGGGGCTTAGAAATTTTGTTTCAACCTCACACGGAATAGTATAAATCTAAATGATTAAATTATATTTACTCTCTTGTATATTTGTAGAATTTAGAATTCTAAAGCCATATGGAAGGAAATGAATTGAGGGATGAAAAGGCGTAATAGTAAGCTTACACCAAAGAGTATCACAAGAGATCCGCATTCATTGTCTAACAATGTGCACGCCAAATATCATAACAATGCCTCCTCTGTCAAACTTAATTTTGATGGGACATTCAAAATTGATATTCTTTTTTTTTTCCTACTGTTTTTAAAACCGTGGGTTAAATTTTCTTTTTTAAATTACAAATATACTTGAGACGTTATTAACACCTAATAATGAATAATAATGTTGGTAGATTCCTCACAGGCCATAAAATTCTTTATATTTGTTGTTTGATATGAAAGCTGAATAAAAAAATAAAGGTAATAATATGCACATGTGTGTGTGTATATATATATATATATATATATATATATAGAGAGAGAGAGAGAGAGAGAGAGAGAGAGAGAGAGAGAGAGAGAGCCATGAGAAGCTTTTTAAGCCTTATACATGGCCTAGGTCTAGGTTCCTGGATGTGTAAAAAGAATTGGAGAGGCTATGAGCTGCGAATTGCTTGCAAGGTGGCGGCACCAGCGAGAGAAAGAGGGAAGGTTGCAAAGATTTTTGTTAACTTTGTAAGAAGATTGATCATCAAATTTATTTTGATTTATATAAAATTTGAGTATGTTGTTCTTGATATTTTAGGCAATGTAATACATATGCTCTTTTGATTTTTATCTTCTTTTCTACTGGTTGATTTTTACACAATAATTCATTAGGATTATTGGGTCAATTTTAGTTGAAATTCCATTTATTTAGTAAAGAGTTTTATATTGGTTGTTTCCTAGAATTTCTAAGAAAACATTATTGTATCTATTAATTATATATTAGTGGAAGATTTTAGTGAACTTGGTCTTATGGTTTTTACTCTTACATTAAGTGATTTTTCTACATTAAAAAATTACCACTTTCTTGATTTAATTTTTTCCCAGTTAAGTTTGTGTTGACTTTATTTAATTGCGAGGAATGGCAAAAATTGACCTGGATAATTTAATAATTTTTACTATGATATATTCTAGTTCTTTTCTCAATAGGTGGTATTAGGAGCTTGGTTGTTATTTTACTGTATATAAGTAAATGAAGAAAAATTTAAGAGGCATGATTGTTAAATTGGATTCTTTGTATTACTCATATTGAAAGCATAGAATAGAAGACTTATTATAATGTAAAGATTTATGTGATCTCAACGAGGCTAAAGGTGCTAAACCCTATTGAGAAAACTAATCAAGATTGGAGTAAAATGAACAAAAAAGCTATTGGTTTAATAAGGTAGTAAATTGATAGTAGCTTATTTCATCATGTGTCTACTAAGATTGACACTCATGAATTGTGGACTAAATTAGTCAGTCTATATGAGTGTAAAACTATACAAAATAAAGTCTTTATGTTCTAAAAGCTGGTGAAGATGAAATATAAAGAAGGGTGTTTTGTGACTAAGCATCTGAGAAACTTTTAAGGTACAGTGAATTAGCTAACTACTTTGAGTATGATTTTGGATTATGAGATACAAGCACTACTATTACTAAGTTCCTTGCATGATAGTTGGGAAACTCTAGTTGTGTCTTTTAGTGATCTTGCTCTAAATGGGAAAGTAACATTAATAATGGTAAAAGACAACATGCTAAATAAAGAAACAAGGAGGAAAGAACATGAGACCTTGAATTATTCAAATGCACTAGTTGTTGGAGATATACATGGGAGAGGTCAACGAAAAAAAATTTATGATCTTGGAAAGTCTAGATGAAAATTGTAGTCTAGAAACAAAAAAGACATGAAGTGTTTCCATTATGGAAAAATAGGCCATGAATCAAGAAGTATTGTCAACATCTGAAAAGAGATAAATCAAGGGAAAAGGCAAAAACAAGAAAGAAGATAAAGATATTGTTGCAACCACATCTAATGAAGAGGTTGTGATTGCTCATTATGATAAGTATTTAAATCTCACATGTGGGATCTAGTAGATAAGAAAGTTATCAGAAGCTAAGATATGATATTATTTGAAGGCCAAACTGTTGAAGATTTTGACAAGACTAAAAGGCCAAAGCCACTTGACATTGGTTATGTGGATTTGAGTCCTGAACCTCCTACCATAGTTACTTATGATTATAGGAGAGATGCAGAGGTTAATGATCCTGCACCTCAGCCTAAGGTTCCCATTAATCCAATTTTACCTAAACAACTACTTAAGCCTCAGTTGAGAAGATCTACTAGATAGCGGCATCCTTCTCAGAGATATCCTCCTGATGAATATGTAATGCTTATTGACAAAGGAAAGCTAGAGAGTTACAAGAAGCTATGTGCAATAAGCATAGAGAAAAGTGGCTACAAACCATGCAAGATGAACTAAATTCCTTGAATAAGAACAAGACATTTGAATTGCTATAGTTGCTTAAAAGCAAGTGTAATATCCCTATGAGGTTAATCTAATTGAATTTGAACACGGTACAAAGGGTGACCAATTGACCAAGGGCACGTTAGTGTTAGGTCAACAAGACTTGATGCATCAAATTCAAGGTTTCAAAATCCTAATATAGTTGGGCATTAGCCAGAGCTAAATCCCTGTTTGGAAAAAGTCCTAATGCAATCGTCAATCTGAAAACCTAAATCTGAGATAAAATGATCGAACTAAATAACTTCTAATTTCCTTTAATCTTATTATGTATTCTATTATGAAATTAATTGATTGAATTGTCCAGATCAAGATATTCACCTTCAAGCACTTAGGTCTAAGATCAAATGCTATATTTGTATTAGAGAAAGAATTTTGCATTGAAAGCTTTGGGAAACTCATATGATCAGGTGAGTGGACTTTTCTGACTCTTTATTCATATGAAGTGTTATTTGAAAATTACCCTAAATGTATTTTGTATGTTACAAATTGAGAATATGGTTAAAGAAGTTAGCCAATAAGAATTAAGCCTAAACCAATGTATTCAAGAATAATTAATTTTTATTAGACCTATAGAAGTCAAAGAATTGTGGATTAGATCAAGAATAAACCTAGAATATAAGGTTTCATGGATTCAAGCATAGGCCAAAATTTATGTGGGGTGGTAGGTGCATGATAGAGTTTACGAATTATTTTCCTACATAACTATGTGAAATGAATGTTTGATTGAATGAATGTATAAATTGAAACATGGTATGGGAAAGTAGTAATGGATACAAGTTGTAGATTAATTCATAAATCCTAACTTTGCATATGCATATAAGCATGAATATTAAAAGTACATCAATTTTAAAGAATGTCATCAAAGTTAGTTTTATGTTTTAAGTTTCTCAAGCACCCTAAATTTTATTTATTTGAGATGTTAATTTGAAATATTTTTATGGAAAATATTTTGTGTAACTAGTTTTCTTGAGGCTAATAAGGCATTAGTTTAAATATTATTACTTTATTTATATGATTTACTACTTTATTTAATTAAGCATTTCTTTACATTAGAAATTACAAATTACTTTTCAAGGAATAAAGTTTTCCTTTCAAAAAATGCATGTTTTCAATTAGTCTCATTTCATAAGCATATAAAACACATTAGGAAAGATAAGAATAAGTCAAGGATGTGTAAATGTTGGTTACCTAGAAGACAAGGGTAGTTAGGAACTCATAATGAGATATAAAAGAAAAGTATTGTAAATAGATGAAGTGTTTACAAATTGACATGGGATAATTACAGGACCTATATACACTAGAAGATATACATATAATGTCCCATATGATAAGGGATTATAAGACAAATGGTCTCCTATATGATAGGTTGTTATGGGACAAATGGTTTCCTGTATGACAGGGAGTTATGAGGCAAATAGTCACTCATGCAATAAGAGGTCATGGGATATGATGCAATCAGGCATAATAAGGTATGTATGGTCCTAAAGGATAAGTTAAAGTTAAGGAGACATCGCTGCTCTAGTATTCCCTATTGTCAGTACAATATGAGATACAAGCTTTACATGATCATTAGATATGGCTTAGTAAAGAAAGTTTTATGTTAGCAAGATTAGTAAGGCTATAGATAGATAGTCAGTACAAGAGAGTATTATAAAAGTATTGGAAATGGTTGTAATTATATTTTTTTAAAAATATATTAAATTCATGTTTTCTTATGTTATATATATATCCTTATTTTTATCTACATGTATGACTAAAAGGATTTTCAATCCAAAGTTAGGTTTACTTTTCTATTGACTAAGTAGTCATGCTCACTTCAATCATCAAAATATTTCATGTTAATGAATTTAAAGGAAGTTATCTCAACGAGAAGATACTTCAAAGTTTGTATGTGAATGGATTTAGGTACATGGTTCTCTTAATTAACTTTAGTGGTTAGTGACCATCCAGCCATATAGTGGATCTTCAGTTATGGATTTTGAAATTTTAGTTAAAATGTTTTATTTAAATTTCATAAACTATTTCAAACTATGATTTTCAACGAAGTCATGCATATCATGTGATTTAGATAAAAGACACCAAAAGTCAAAATTTTTGTATTTGTTTTAATGCTTTTAAATTATAAATGATTTTTAGTAAGATTACGCTTATGGTTTTATGGGTCACCACAAATCAATTCATGCCATTCACACCTCTAGACTTTAGGATGTGAAAGTAAGAAAGTACTTAAGAACAAGTAAGTGTTCAAGATAAAGTTAGATGAAAGTATTTTATAGCCAATGTATAAGGCAAGGTTGGTTGTGAAAGGCTTCAAGTAGAAGCAAATTGAGTTTGAAGAAATATTCCCACTAGTGGTTAAAATGTCCTTTGTTAGAGTTATGCTTGGGTTAATAGCTAGTATGAATTTAGAGGTTGAGCAACTAAATGTGAAGACTACATTCCTCCATGGTGATTTAGAGGAGGAAATTTACATGGAGTATTTAGATGATTTCAAAGCCAAAGGAAAAGAACATATGGCATGCAAGCTGAAAAAAATCTTGTATGGACTTAAGCAAGCACCAAGGTAGTGGTACAAGAAACTTATTTCATTCATGATGGATCATGGTTATGGTAAAATTACTTCAGATCATTGTGTGATCGTCAAGAAATTCTCTAATGATTATTTTATTATTTTCTTGTTATATGTGGATGACATGTTGATTGTTGGTCATTAATAAATCTTAGGTCAACAACCTAACAAGACATACAAAGCCCATGTTTGAAGGCCCAATTCATTAATATTTAGCTAAGGGCCTTGGACAAGTAGAATATCCCTATTTTACTCCCTTACATATCTATAGATAACAAGGGATGAGTTCCATTAATGATAATCAAACTCTTCATTCTTATTTGAATTCTCTCTAACTTTAACATTGAAGGGGCTTTGGATGTTACCATCACTTAAGCCTTTGTGCAAGTAAGCATTGACCATTACATATAGCCATCGAAGATTGAGGTTTTCATCAGTTGGCATCATCTACAATTTGATAACTTATGCAACATCTCCATTCTACTTTCAAATTGTGATAATTTTGTTTAAGATTCTTCAAGTTGCAATTAATAATGAAATCTACTTTCTTTTTTGTTTCCAATTCAACATTATTTGCTTTTCATTAGGTATAATTTTCACATTATTACTGATAAAATATATTTCATGTTTATTATTGCTAACTTCTGCTTATCATTTTAAAAAATTGTGTCCATTCTCTCTAATTATCATGATTAGTTACAATTGTCTTACTTAATTTTGATTATGATGTATTCTAATAATTTTTCTTGCATGATTTTACTTAATTTATCATTATTTTTATCATTATTTTGCTTCATTTTGAGTTCCTACTTTGTTATCTCAAAGTCTCTCTTTATAGATCAAACTATGGATATGATTTGAATTTTTTAATACAATTGAATAACATTTGCAGAAACATCATTATATGCATTTTGAATTGGATATCATATATCATAATTTTCATATAAGCTTCTTTTGAGTCAAAAATAATCTACTTGTTCTGATGATAGTCTTGCTATTATTCTTCATCATCAATAATGATAAATCTTTTAGAAGTTCTTGTGATTGCATAAACTTCATACTTCACTAAAACCTAATTTAACCCTTTTGATTTCTTATAAATAAAAAACAACAAAATGTAACAAGATGGTGAACGACATTCTTTGACAAGATCAAGAGCTAGTGACAATAGCAAAACCTTCACTGACTAGCACTCTATTCATCATCATCATAGACATTAGGCATTATCACCATCATCACCCCAATCATGATGCTAAAATGCTATATAGTGAAAAATAGCAATTGTGCATAAAGCTTGAATGGATGCGACAAGCACTACATAGGCAACATGACCATCATCACCATGATAAATAGTAAGATGACAACTATGATGAGGAACTATACCTCTATGACCAGGATAACAAGAGCATCACCACCACGATCGTGATTACTACTTTGGTGAGTTTGAAAGATAGAATATAGTTAACTATCATTCTTATGGATGATGGAATAGAAAAAAGAAATGATGTGGTGGCCACAATGATCACAACTATTATAAACATGATGCCAAGGAAAATTCGCATCCTTTTACTCTAGATTTCATAAGAATGTCGATCCTTCATAACTTCAAGACTCCAACTAACCCAGAGTCATATGATGGAACAACCAACCCTTAAGAGAATATTGAAGCCTTCCATGTAGCAATGCTACTTTGAGGAGCAACATTCACAATAATATGTTAGCGTTTTCCATAAGACTAAAAAAGGCATGTCTTCACTAGTTTATGAGCCTAAAACCAAATTTGATCAAATGATTTTGGGATCTAGCTGACTAGTTCCTTGCCTATTTTGCAACCTCTCAAGTGTATAAGAAAATCAGTGTGTCACTTATGACAATAACACAAAGGAAGAATGAACCATTGAAAAAGTACTTAGGTAGATTTAACCAAGCAACTTTGGACATGAAAGATCTACAAGATGTGGTGGTTATGCATTCAATCCTAATATGATTATGATTGGGGGATTTTTTTTAAGTTATTGGCAAAAAAGCCAGTGATAGCATCATCCCCAATGCTAAAGAGATTGAGTAAGAAAAAGACAAATCGAATGAGTAGGAGAAGACTAGCATCACAATGATAGAAACAATTGAAAGGATCAATTCTTTCCAAAGTAGTGATTCACCAGCTACACTTCACTAAAGATCTCACTGAAAACAATTATAGAAAATATTAAAGTGGTCAAGTCGATGAAATTGCCATCACAGCAAAGTGAAGCCACCACCACCAGGTGTGAACAAATATTGCCTATTTCATAGACACTGGTCTCACAACATGGATGAATATGTAAAGTTTAAGAATGAAATTGAAGCTTTGATCCAAAGAGGATATCTCCAACAATACAAGAAATACAAACACCATAATAATAGGCAGTCATACATGCCCTGGAATGATCAAAAGGAGCAAGAACAATCCCAATCACATTCCCTAAATCTGAAAATAAAGAGTAAAACTAAAGAATCTGAAGGCAAGCCAACAATAGTTGTAAGTGTAGTGGATACCACTGTTGAAGGCTTTGCAGGAGGAAGGATATCAAAAAATTCTAAAGAAAAGGCACTATAATTGGTAATGACTTTAGGCAAAAAGAGAATAAAGTAGAACTAGATTTAATGATCTCTTTCTCTGAGGAAGATTGCATTCTAAACTTTAATCATGAGCATGATGATCTAATGGTGATAATAGTGACCATTCATAACTATGCAATTAGAGAATACTGGTTGATTAAGAGAATTTAGTAGACATCTTATATACCTATACAAGGACAATCCATATATTAACAAATAATGTCACCCTGTACTAAAGAAACTTGATTAGATTTTTTAGAAAGTAGGTGCCTGTCTTAGGATCAATCAAGTTAAGTATGTATTTAGGAACATAGTCCTAAGTGCAAAATTTAGACGACAAGTTTCTACTGGTAGATGCATAAAATGTAACCTACAACACAATCCTTGGAATAATGTCACTAGACTAAGCTCGAGTTATTATATCAACTCCTAACTTGTTGATGAAATTCCTTACTAGTAATGGTATTGGTCAAGTCAAAACTGACCAGTGTACTAGATGAAGGTGTTATATAAACAACCTAAAAGAAGGGCAAGTGTCCAAAAATGAAGAACAAATATAGCTTGAAACATGAATAATGGATAGAAAGCATTGATCATTGAATTAGAAATAGAAAAAGTGATCACTTTTATTTATGGATATTATCATTTCTTAGAATTTCCCAGAATTTCTAAATTTCTATGTTAATAGTTGTCGATATTTCTAAAACAACAACGATATGTGTTTCTATCTCCTTTGAGCATGAAAAATTCAAACTTGCTATCAAACAAAAGAGCTCAGATTGATCGATGAGAAGGATGATTCAACCACAACCAATCAAGGGTAATTTGTTCTCAAAGCAAATGAGGATAGGTTGCTCAAAACTTGCCACAGGCTACCAATCGAGCATAATTTGCTCTCAAAGCAAATGAGAACAAGTTGCTCAAAATTTGGCATAGGCTATCAATCAACCGTAGTTTACTCTTAAAGTGAATAAGCACAAGTTGCTCAAAACTTGGCATAAGCTATCAATCAAGCATAATTTGCTCTCAAATTGAACGAGCACGAGTTATTCAAAACTTGGCATACGCTACCAATCAAGCATAATTTGCTCTCAGAGTGGTCAAACATAAGTTGCTTAAAACTATGACACAAATTGCCTATCAAGCACAGTTTTCTCTTGAAGCTCAAAATCTTCAACTACAAGACATCAACCAATCAAAGCAACTAAAAGACTTTGCATAAATTAGGAAGAACAAAGTTAAAATATTCAAGAGCAAACTATAAATGATAGCGAGACACGTTATTGATCATTGCCAATCTTTTGCTTATACAATCAATATGCTAAGCATGTGTGAAGTTACAAAACACATTGCCTTAAGTACAAATCACCCAAATATTTGTCACAAGACAAAGCTACTCAACTTAAGACATGGTTGTTCAAAAAACTTTAGAACAGAACTAAGCAACACTTGAGAAACATCTAATGCAAACTACTTGGAAGGAAAGCATGATTAATGAATTAGTAAAACCAACTAGAACATCTTTAATAGATTACAAGGGGACAAAGAGAAAGTCTAACCAATTAACGTTATTATATAGACTACCTTAGCAAGAAGATTCTATCACACAAATTATCTTTATAAAGGATTGATCGAAAAACTAAGGAATGCCAACAACTAAAAAGAAAAAGTGACAAATGAAGACAAAACTAGATTCGTCTAAATAAAAATACTTGATTTTATTACTTAGACAACCAAATTTTTATATAAGTCCCTATGTTATGCAGTTTCCTCTAAAAATTTCCTATAGTTAACATTTACAATAAGAAGAAACACTTGTTAAACTTATCAGAAGTCAATCCTCAAAATAATCAAGGAGCCATTATTATGGTTGCCTTGTCTATCTCAAATATTTGCTCATCAAATAGATCTTCACTATTATCTAGATTTACTCATATTAATCTCCTTTGTTCTTCCTATTGGTCTTGAAAAATATGAAGATCTTGACCTTTTTTACAAACGCAAAATATATATTCTTTTAAAATAGATTGGATTCTTTTTTATTTGTAAAGTGGAAGTCTTTAAAGAAAATTGTATTTGGAAGCTTATTGGACAATCAAGAACTTAATTGAATAATTAAAATTGAATTGAGGAAACTAATTAGATATGATATTGGATTAAAAATAATTGCAATCAATTAAATAATTAATTCGAATAGCACAGTGCAACAAAAATAGCTCATTGAAGAAATAGTAAATTATAGTGAATTTAGAATTGCAAAATGTAGAATGATAAATTATGCAGTAAAGATAAATTACAAAATTATAAAGATCAATAAAAAATACTATAATTTTTAAAGTGGTTTAACTTAAACTGAAATCATAGTTTAAGTCTGCATCCACTGGATCAATCCTCAATCAGATGACCATTTTTATTACTAACAACAGGAATTTAACTGGGCTCTTGAACAGCTAGTTCATATAACAAGATTTTGATTGGGCTCTTGCTTAACCTATTACACAAGATTTAGCTAGGCTCTTACTAACCTAGTCAACAATTCTTTTATCTCATATAGACTATGATTAACATCATAACCTAGAGACATTCTAAGAATTCTTTATATTCTTCAACTAGCTATAATCTACTTCACAACTAAAGAAGATGCAAAGGGAAGATCAACCTCTTCTTGTGTATCTTTGATTTCTATCAATCCAAAAATCTGATATAGAAAATAAGAAATAGGTAAGAAAATACAATACCAAATTTGAGATGAATATCTCAAATATCTAAGGTGAATTTCTCTTCAATTTTGATTCAAGATCCTTTGACTTGTGAAATCTAATGAGGTAGGTGATAAATATGGTTCAGCTCTATTAGCTCTATATTTTCGCACTTGAAGAAATGTGAAAGTTATGAAACTAAAAAAGTTTGAAATAAGGTTAGGATTATTTATAGTTAAAGTAACTAACTTTCAAAAAATAACTAAATTTCAGTCTTTAAATCAATTCATAGATGTTACTAACCAATGAATCAATTTGCTTATGAAGATCATAAAGAAGTTCTTGACTGAATTGATGCATGAATCAAATCATAGTATATTGTAAAAGGTTTTGAATCGATTACCTAATTGATTCAGGAAAAATTCCTAACCCTTGATAAGAAGTATTTTTAAAAATTTTCTTCATAAATCGATTGCTAATCAATTGAAATACATTTTCACAAATTCTTTAGTATGAATTGATTCATGAATCAATTCACATAGTAAAAAATGGTTTTTATAAAACTTGCACTTGTGAAAAATCATTTGAAAACATTGTTTGAAAAATATTTGATTTTAACTCACTTCAAGTGGTTTATTTCTACCTCTATGTATTAGTTATAAGAAATTTGCTTGAATCAAAATTAATTTAAATTTACTTACAAAAGATCCTAGTAAAAATAAAATAATTGCTAAATCTAATTGTAGATCTTTTGAATAATATACACTTTGATCCTGTAAAATAAATAACAAAGACTAAAACATTTAGTTAGATATAGAATTGTTTTCAACAACAAAAATAGAGAAATTAAGGTAGAAAATTAATCACACTAGCCAGGTTAACAATCTCAAATGCTAACAATTTCCTCAGCTAGGCTAATAAGGCTAACACTTCCTTGTAAAACCACATCAACTTTGGGAAACAAACGAATCAAATCTATAAGAGCTATTTTTGGAAGCGACAAAATTCATTATGGTTAAACAATGATGCATTAATGCACCCTAGAATACACCATCACTCTATTTAGTAACTAAGAGAATGCAAATCTTTGCAACTATTGGGAAACAATTTGTGATTTTCCCATGAATTTTCTCCCCATTGAAGGTGGATTTCCATACATGATAACAAAGCAAACATTTGACCCCAAATCTTTTGGGAAGCATTATATTTATGATGGGAAACATCAAGTTCTTTCCAAATGACTCCAATCTTGGGGACACACATCATTGAAGATCACTAACAAATGTCAAGAATCTAAAACAAGGAAGAATAAAAAGGGACATGAAAGGTGTCATAGAAGATTAAAAGAAATAGTGTGAATTCTATGATGAAAGGGAGACAAAGGAAATTTATAAGCCAAGAAAAATCAAATGAAGTGCAAGGATTAGAAGAATCGAACGAGTTGATAGTGGATTTTAGTTCTACCTAATCCAGCCAATGAGAAGGAGTTCTTTCGGGATCCAAGCCATTATCCAGTTGTCAAGATGGTGAGAGGGTGCCGGATGGCTAGAGGAAGAAGGAGATGAGTGAAGGATATAGGGGTTTAATGTGGTTCGGCCAAAATTAGATGGCACTGGTCCCTACGTCCAAGATAGCGTTTTATTAATCTGAAGATAATTTTATAAAATTTCTATATATTTTTCTCTTCTTCTTTTTACAAAGGGCTCCTTCCTCATATTTATAGAGGAGAGGAGGCTACAAAGGTAATTACATAATTTATATTTTTGTTACATCAAACAATAAATGTACAAGATAGTCTAAAGTATAACAAGTTAGCTTCTGTAGACTGTTGGTTAACTATAAGAAATGCTTTCTGCGAGTGGGACCTATGGGTTGCATTTTGCAGAATGGCGGCGCAAGTTATTTGTTGGCTATTTGCTTGACCTCAGCAGGCTTCTAGTTAGGCAAGACACTGTGGGTTGTCTCTGCTTCACGAGGTCGAACTTGAATAGGTCATGAGCTCAAGCTATTGATGAGCTAAGGATCATTGCTAATGAGCTAGAGGTTCTTGCTCAATAAGCTGGATGTGCAATGACCTCAGTGCTACATGAGCTGGGCTTTGTTCTTAATTTCTGCTGAGCTCTTGGTAGCCTATCTTGCAATACTTAATTTTACCCATAACAGAATGGTTGAAAGTTAACCACATAAGGATTATAGTATTAAAGTAGGAACAATAATAGCTAAGATGAAGTTTAATGACGATTAAGGAAAAGCCATTTCTTGAAAAATGGATGGGAAACATAACAATCAACAACATTTTCAATGGTAATTAATTCTTGGAAACACCAAAACAATAACAGGAGACTCCAAAAGCATGGTAGGAAATCCTTGACTAGAGATGATTTTTAAGTGATCACATGGCCAAACGCTCAATCTAAAGATAGGATAAAGCCATTTTAACTGATCAAACAAATCTTACCCAATCACTTAAGGGACTAGTGATATATATATGTGGCTAACGACCCAACAAGACATACAAGGCTAATATTTGAAGGCCTAATTCATTAATACTTCACCAAAAGGCTTCAGACAAGTAGAAAATGCCTTTTTTACCTTTCTACACTTCTATAAATACCAAAATATAGGTTACATTTATGATAATTGAATACTTTACTCTCTCATTTGAATTCTTTCTAATTTTAGCATCGGAGGGGCTTTGGTGGTTACCACCACTCAATCTTTTGTGTAAATGAACTCCAGCCACCGTATTCAACCATTGGAGATCATGGTGTTCACTAGTCATGATATCAATAAAATTGATAACTTGAAAAGAGATTTGAGCAAGTTTTTTGCTATAAAGGACTTGGGACAAGCAAAATAGATATTTGGCATGAGAATTTCTTATGACATGAAGAATGGTAAAGTTTATTATCTTTGAGAGATACATTGAGATGGTATTGGATATGTTTAACACAAGCAAAATCAAACCTATTAGCACTCCACTTGCAGGCCACTTTAAGATAAGTTCTTAGCAGTGCCCTTCAAGTTAGATAGAAAAAGAAGAAATGAGTATGATTCCTTATGTATATGCACTTGGTAGTTTGATGTATGCTATGGTATGCACAAGGTTGGATATTGCTCATACAATTGATGTTGTGAATAGATTTCTCTCTAATCCTGATAAAAAAATATACTAGCAAGTGGTCAAGTGGATACTTTGTTATCTTAGAGGTACATTTTCAGTTTGTTTATATTTTGGTACTGATAAATTTGCGTTCAATGGTTATGCACATGTAGACATGGTAGGTGATGTCAACTGTAAAAAGTCTACTTCTAGATACATGATGACTATTTTAGGGAGAGCTATGTCTTGGTAATCAAAGTTGTAAAAATGTGTTCCATTGTCTTCCATAGAAGCAAAATACATTACTATCATAAAAGCATCCAAAGAGCTCTCATATAGAAATTTCTACAAGAGTTAAGATTGAAGCAAAGGAAGTATGTGTTACATTATGACAGTCAAAGTGTAATTCATTTTAACACAAATATGAATTTTTATTCAAGGTGAAAGCACATTAAAGTTCAATACCATTGGATACAAGAAGTGTTAGAGATGAAGCAATTAACACTTGAAAAAATCCATAGTAATGATAATAGTTCAAATATGATGAGAAAGGCTTTGCCTTCAGAGAAAGCAATTTTGGTGGTGTGTCCTACTTAGTCAGAAAAGGAAGATTTATTGGTAGGTTGCTTTTAATAGATCCACAAAGCCCTTTATATTTGTTGTTTGGTATAAAGGATAAATAAAAAAATAAAGAAAATAATAAAAAAAAAGCCTTATGGTTTTAGGCAAAAAGATTTTCAAATCTTTATATATATATATATATAGGCCTAAGTCTGCATGCCTGGGTGTGCAAAATGAAATAGAGAAGCCATGAGATGTTGAATGCTTGCAGAATGAAGGCCAAGGAGAGAAAAAGGGAAGATTACACAATTTTTTGCCCATCTTGTTAGAAAATTGATCACTAAACTTACTCTGATTTACATGAAATTTGAGTTCCTGATATTAGAAGCAGCATAGTGAAAATATTATTTTAATTTTTTTCTTCTTCTTTGTTGGTTGTTTTTTACACAATAAATTATTAGAATTATTGTGTTAATTTTAGTTTAGATTTGATGGCTGTCAAAAATCGGTCAAGAAATAATACTAAATTACCTAAGCTAACTAGTAGTAAGGGTGAGTCTAGGTCAAGTCCATAGAGACTAAAGATTGAAGTCTATATGCTTACAATATAATAAATGGGGGATTGATGCTACTGAGACTAGGAATTTAAACAAATAAATTAAATTAATAACAAAACAAAACTAAAAGTGAAAGAAAAACAAAGGTAAGAAAGCTCAATTCAAAAGACTCTTGCAACCTATTCATTGATTGATCATTAACACTATTGTTTCATTCTTGTTTTGATTGCTTAGCCAAGATATTAATTAAGCTTGCACCTAATTAAATCTTGTTAATTTCTCCCAAAACTAGTTAACCAAGCCCAGTACCCAATTGACACTTACTGTTAAATCAGTCAAAGCCCAGTATCCCAACCAATTTACTAATAACATTAAGTCTTGAAAACACTAAGCCTAATTAACTAAATTGGTCTAATAGTAGCCAATTAATTACCCTTAATTCCCTAGGAGAATTGACTCACCCCAGCAGTTTATCAAAACCCTATTACTACCCCATAACCAAATAGCCATAAACAAATAGATTACCAATGGAAGTTTAGTTAGAATTAAACCACTTTGAACAACTAATTAATAGCCCCCTTAATTAACCATCCATGACAATTATAGATAGTAAGAACAAAGAACTAATAGAATCAAAATATAAATAAATTGCAATTAAATCAAGTCTAGAAAAGGTGTAAAAATTCCCTTAAATTGAGAGAAGAATCTAGCTACACATTGATTACAAAAATAAAAAGGAAAAAAGAAAACCTGATTATAGATAGAGCTTTGTCCTAACAAAGTTCCTCTCCTTTGAATGTTAGACAATACATAAAGAATGTAAAAGATATTACAAGAGAGGTTTAGCTATCTATTTATAAGTTCAATGCATTGCCTCTTAGTTAGGTTGCAGTTTAAGGCTAAAAAAAAGCTAATTTGGATATGATAATCTTCAGATGAAATTTAGATCTATCACTTAGGTTTCTAATGACCTTGACCTTACATTAAAAATCAGTCTCTAGCTCTAGTTATAGGCTAAACACTAAGACAACCTTTATGAGCAACCCAACCTATAATAGATTTAAACACTTAAATTGGAAATGGATCTTATGGCTTATTTTAGTGATAAAGATGATTATAGGAATGTTCTTGTAAATATCCTTTCGATGATAACTGATCATTATCTTGTTATTTAGTGTTGAAGGCTGGAATTTGATCCTTATGATGTTCATTTTTGTAAATTAGGGGTGTAGAGTAGAATTTTGGATCTTCCTTTGGTGTATTACACTAAAGATTTCTCTAGAGGCTTAATAACTAGGTTAAGAGAATATTAAAGGCTAATATGCATACTTTGAAGGAACAAGAAGATCAAGCTCTCATGAAGAGAGGTCATTTTGCTCATATTTGTGTTGAAGTTAATTTGTGTATGTAATTAACTTATCCCTAAAGTAATAGTTAGGAGAAGTATCCACCCATTTCAATACAAGGGCTTGCATTTAATCTATTTTCATCATGGGAAATTCAACCATTGTAAGGAGTTATGCCCTGTTATGGTGCAACAAGTTGATAATAATGTCGAGGTCCATCAAGAGATGTAGGTTGATCCTATGGCCCTTGTTACTATGATTTTAATAGAAGGGGAGACGAGTTACTATAAGGACAGGGTGGTTGTCAGTTAGAAAGCTTTTTGTGGGTGGATGATTCCCCAATATCAAATTAGGAAAAAGGAAAAATTGAACAAAACAAGTGCACAAATATTGCAGTCTATGTTATAAGACCATTTTGCCATAATGATGTCTATAAAGGACAGGGAGCAAGATTTGCAATATTGGAAAATCTGAAAATAGATTCTATTGTTGAAAATTAGGAGTACCTTGAAAGGGTTTGTATTAATTTAGATATTAATGCTAATAATCCTTCTAAAATTAGAATGGTTATAAGGAATAAAACAATTTATGTGTGTCATGAAATGAAAAATAACTACAATGCAAAAATAGTCACTTAAATAAAAAACAAGGTTGCTAAAATAGTGAACCAATAAATAATGATTTTGGAAAAGGCTTTAAAAAGCCTATAATTCTCCTTTAGGCCAAAATAATATTTCTATAGAAAACATAAAACTGTAAAAAAAAAAAAAAAAAAAAGACAACAAGGCCTAATCTACATGTGGTGCATGCACAAAGTCATTCCCCAATTCCAATGAAAACTAATAGCTAGATCATATTGTGTTTTTATGTCCTAGAGACTTACCAAGGAAGCGTTGGTTCCTTTGAAACCACCTAATCAAGCAAATGTTGTTTAGTTAACGAGAATGCTTACTTCATCTATGTTCAAGGAAGAGTTGCTAACTTCATGGGTTTGACTTTGGCTTAATACTAATTTGTGTAAAGGTTGTTTTTTCAACCTCTATTTCTTTTTCCTGCTTTAGTTTTTATGAATTTTTTTATCTTAGAATTGTAGGGAAGATGGCTCCTAAACTTTTATTTCTTAAGACAAAGATTTATTTTGTTTGCACTATCTTGGAATTATTATCACTAAGGAACCCAGAATCAAAGGAAATAAAGTTAAGGAAATTATTAGGAAAATTAGCTTTGATGTTTTCCATAAAGTGGATCCATATGGTTTGTCTAGAGGTTTATGGCTTCTTTGGAATAAAAGTACATATGATATAATAGTTCTTTCTCCTCACTTTTAGTTCATCCATGTAAAGTATATTGATAGAGTAATTCTTGCAGTGATCTATTGACATGTATTTATGGATCTCTAAGCTTTGTTAACATAAGAGCTCTCTAGGAAGGTTTAATTGGTTTAGCATCGTCCATAAATGAACCATGGGCTCTTCTTGGTGATTTTAATGCTTATATAAAAAAATCTAAAAAATAAGGAAAAGGCTCTCCAAATTGGCAAAGTATATATCATTTCTCAATATGTATTAATAAGTGTCATCTCCTTGATATAGGTTTTAATGGACTAATTTCACATGGCAATAGAAAAACATGAAAGAATGCTTTGAGATGTTTGACAAACATAGAATGGAGATTAGCTTGCCCAGAAGCTTTTATTTTTCATTTTTTTTCCTTGTTGTGTTTGGCTCCTCAAGGGTCATTGATGTAGATATTTTCCACAAGCGCACAACATGGTTATAGTAAAGTCCAATGAATACAGGTCGAGTCCCACAGGGATCTTGTTATCAGTTATCAGATGTTTGCAATATAAGATACCTAAATCAAATAAGAATAGCAAAGAGAATAAAGATATCTAATGAATGAGCAGTAAGCAAATAATAAGCAAAGTATAATTATATAAGCCTAGGATTGAGGTTTAACTACAATTATGATCTTTAACAATTAATTGAATTCTTTCCTATTATGATTACTTAATTAATTGAGGATGGTTTAGCCTAAATTAATTA